>JADRCD010222492.1:733-45711 GCA_019843815.1 Montemys delectorum | reverse complement strand
GTGAGTACAAGCTCATACCTCAGGTTTAACTGAACCGCTGGCTTTCTGCAGCCTTCGGAGAAGACTCGGTTAGGGTTTGTGGAGGAAAAGAGCTCAGATTTCTAATGTGAGATCCAGAAGTTAAAGTGTAGCTGAAGAGGCTGAATTTGAAATGACACATAAAGAAAGTTCTGTGTTTTGCATTCCTGGTTTTCATTAAGTGACTCTGGGGCTGAACATTCCTGAAAATTAAAGACCCGTCATGGGTGAGCCTTTGACATAGTGGCCATGAAGATTCCTCATACTCAGTTCAGGATTTTTGTGTCGTCTGAACAGCAGGTGCACATGAGAGGGAGGGGGACCAACCAGAGGTTAATGCTGCTCTCTGTCCCCTAGGATGGCTGGCATGGTGCTGGGAGTGGGTGCTGGCGTGTTCCTCCTCGCTCTGATCTGGGTGTTGGTGCTGCTGCTGTGTGTGCTGTTATCCAGAGCCTCTGGGATAGCTAGGTAAGGCATTCTTTACAGCCGGGAGTCCTAGGTAAAAGCAATTAGAGGCAAAAATCGCTGACGCTCATTAAACATTTAGAATTCAGAAGATCATTTTTGTAATTACTGGCAGTTTGAACGAGTTGCATTTTAACCTCTTATCATAAGCACTAACTGCGTTATTTATGCTCTGAGGCAGTGGTGGGAGGGGGAACGGAAGCGTGTGTTCTTCAGTTCTCACTGTGGAGGAGATGGAGTGTGGGAGGGAGACCAGAGATGACGAGAAAATCCGCTTCTGCTGCTGCTGTTGAGTTCCTCGGGAGTTGTAGGTAGAAGTTTCGTCTAATTGTTCAGATTCATGGCACACGCTTGGTCCAATCCTTAAGGCTTTAGCCTAGGCCCGCAGCTACCGAAGTTTACAACGAGTTGCCCTGGCCCTCTGTAGCAAGCCATAACCTAATCCTAGAGACACTTGAGATACACACTCTGTCAGAGTCATGTCAAGAATAAATGGAGAGCTACAGTGTTTGTCAGAGTGTTCTGGTCTGAAAGAACAAAGGTGTGCAGGGATCGGAGGGATGCGTATGTCTGCATGCATGAATGGACACCTTGTGCGGAGAACTATGAATTCCCATTGTTAGGAACTGGGAGTTACCAGGGATAAATAGGAATGTACCCAGCTGGCACCTGTCTGGGAAGCAAGGCTTTGTGGTGGAGGGCTTTGTGAACCTTCAGGGACTGTGAGCCCAGGTACGAGCCGGCACAAGCCTATGACCCAGCCCAGGCCTACTGGTTAGAAGTAGATTGTCGGCAGTGCTTCTGATACTCTTTCTTTGCCCCCAGGTTCTCCATCGTCTTTGTCTTTCTCGGTGCTCTGATCATTACTACAATTCTATTGCTTTTCCCTCGAGCCAGTGAGTTCCCAGCCCCGGAAGGTGAAATGAAGGTAAAGCTACTGGGTTTCATTTTGCCCCTAATCTCAGCCCCTCCCACCCTGCCCTGTGACCTGTTCAAACAACAATGGGGCTCCAAGAGAGCCACAAGGCCCCTGTCGTCCCTTTACCCTGGGAAAGGGTCTTATGAATCCCACCTGCAGCACCACCAGGCAGTGATTTACCTAATGGCCATCATTTGCTACTTGCATTAAGTTGAATGGTAGTGTAGAGAGCCTCTCCCTACTTAGAGACAGAAAAAGAGTTTGGAAGTAGGAACTGACTAGCATAGAGGCTGTAAGTATGGTGTTCCCCATTCCTGGTAGCATGGGTTGAGAGTCTCAGATCCTTGTCAAAATGGGTGTCGTGTCCTCGGGGTGCTGAATGACATGATTTTCCAACCCGAGGTTGACTTTTCTCACTGTCGTGTTAAGAGAACCATTTCCATCAAGAACAGTGGGTAAGAGGAGTCTTTCCATGGGAAGCAGAAGGTGAAGTTATAGATGCTAGTGATTGTCATCTTCATCCCTTAGACCACATCTGCCAGCCCCTACTTCTGTAAATAGATTTGTCTCACCTCTGTCATCGCCCCATTTCCGCACCGATCTGCTTCATTCCTGACCTGGGGCTGGTTCTACCATGTGTGGCTGGTCTCAGACCCACAGGCTCTTGTGCCATTATATCTTTTTGTGACATTCTGATTTCCTCCCTGTAGCTATTTTAATTTTGAAGTAGAAGCCAGTTAACATTCTTAAAGAATTACTGTATTGGGAGACCTGTGCTAAACACATTGTTTACATTGTGTCATTGAAAGCACACAGCAACCCTAAGTTAGGTACTATTGTTTTCTGGGTAAGAAGGTCAGGTGCCCTGTCCAAATTCACACTGTCCAGGAAAAAGCAGAGCAAGGATTTAAGTGGAGTTCTGTCCTTAGAATCTTCAAACTTGCTGGGCAGTGGTGTTGTATGCCTTTAATCCCAGTGCTTGGGAGGCAGCGGCAGGTGGATCTCTGAGTTTGAGGGCAGCTTGGTCTATAGAGTGAGTTCCAAGACAGGCAGAGCTACACAAAGAAAACCTGTCTCAAAAAACCACACCCCCTGGCAGACCCGCTCCCCAAATCTTCACACTTGTTGGAACTGAATAGAATATCAAAGACCATTCTCCAGATCTGACAGATTGTCAATTTGATATAACCCACAACATTACATAATTTTTTGAAGTAAAGTGAACACACATTTCCAGCTCTACCTAAGACTAATGACGGTGAGAGGAAGAAAATTAGCTCTGGAAACTCTAAGGGAAATTATGCTTACCACAGATTCCAGGGGTTATTCCCCTGGGTATCAGGCTCTTCTCTGATGGGCCTACCCCAGTTTCTCTGTTTTTAGGAGGAAAGCGTGATATACACTGCCATATTTGTAATTACTGCAGATGTGACAACTGGAAAAGGCACAGAGCAAGCATCCTTTCCAAATCAATCCCTCTCTTCTGTCATATGAGTTTCGGACTCAGGAGACAATCAGGATTGAGCAAAATATGTTTGTCAGCATGGCCAGCAAGATTGGAGTTTTCATTTTCAGGTTCTGAGAGCTGGCCCCTGCAGCAGCCTGACTCAATACTGTATCAATAATACATGGCCTGGGCCTTCTGCACCCAAGGCCTGCTAATTGGCTAATTAAAAAGTGAAACAGTCGAGCGAGCAAACATGTAGCCCACGAGAGACTTGTTCAGTACCAGAGCCAAGGTCAAAGTTATGTTAAAGCTGTTTTATCAAACTGACCTTGGTTGTAAGTTGACTGTTAGGGTAGTCTCTGGAGCAGCTGGGGTGGCCGCAGCCTCCTTCTTGATATCTTTGGATCTCACCCTTACCACTGCTTAGATTGTTCAAGTACTTTGTGCATCGACACTGTATTAGCTTTCTGTTGCTGCTGTAACAAATTCCTGCCAGCATAATGGTTCCTACTGCAAATTTGTTATCTACAGTTGTGTGGGTTAGCAGTCCATCACCAAATTCCCAGAGTTACAACCAAGGGTGGGCAGGGCCACCAGTTCCAGCAGTTCTGAAAGAATGTCTGCTTGCTGATTTCTTCCAGTTATAAAGGCTGCTCCTGGTGCCTGGCCCACGGCTTCCATTTATGGCCATCTGCAGAACCAGCAGTGCGTCACCTCTCTGACAGTGTCCATCTCACATCTCTTTCCTGAACGTATTTTCTGCTGCTTCTTTCATTCTGTTTTGTTTCATGAGACGAGATCTAACTGTGTAGCCTTGGCTGGTCTGATATGCAGTAGAGATCATCCGCCCACCTCTGCCTCCAGCTTGCCTTTAGCTTTTAAGGACTCGGTTAACATTGGGCCTCCCGAGATTGGATAATCCAAGCTAATCTGCCTACTTCCAGGTCACAGCCGTAACTCCACTTGGTCATGCAATCCATGAGTTCACCGGCTGTAGGGATTAGGATCTCTAGGCCATTCTTTAGGCTGTGACCGTTACTGTCAGGTATTTGGGAATCTCTCCAAGAGATGGGTTCTCATGGTTTCTGTGAAGTAGGTTCGGTACTCATTTGGTTTATGATACCTACTTTCCCTGTGCATTTAAGCACCACTGCTTAGCTGTGGGGAGAACAGTGCTCTGTTCCTTAGAAGTGGATGGCAGACGTCTAGGCAGAGCCAACAGCAGATACAGGGTTTTGTCAACAAAGACCAGTAGAATTAGGGCTTCCCATATGACTGGTTACTAGGCAACCAACTGTAGGATGGGGCAAGTTACATACCCTTTTAGTGCTTTAATATCTTAGATAAGTGGCCACTTTCCCTTACTCCCTTGAAATTAGGGCTCAGAACTCTTTCTGATGAAAGCTCCAGGGTCACCTCATTCTGAAAGCTACTCTTTTCCTTAAATTGAGCCATTTGTTTCCTGTACCTTATTATTATTAGTTGTTGTTGCTCTTCCTTTCCTTCCTCCTCCTCCCTTTCCTCCTCTTTTTCTGTGAAAACCTTGTATTTTCTACTCTGGAAGCTGAAAGTTTTCTTTTCCAAATACAGAGGGAACCCAGGGCAGGATGCTACTTGAAGTTACAAAGAAACTCCGGGCACAGCCATCACATCTCAGGTTCACACAGGCAGGGTGCCGGAGTGGCAGAGATTCTGTTTTGATGTTATCTCTCTCCAGATTGTGGATGCCTTTTTCATCGGCCGCTATGTCCTCCTGGCTTTCCTCAGTGCTGTCTTTCTTGGAGGCCTCTTCCTGCTTCTTACTCATCATGTGCTGGAGCCAATCTATGCCAAACCACTGAGGTCCTGCTGAGCACGGTAATGGAAACACCGGACATGTTGACATCATGGATGAGCGCAAAGGCAATCTCATGTCTTCAGACCAGAGAAGGAACCATTTGTTGCTAAGGCAATCCTCCTGGGCCCTGGCCTCCAGAAACTCAGTAGCAAAGCAGAGTCCATGGATGTAAATTGTCACCATCAAGACAGGTACAAATGTCTTTGAAGGACCCATGCTCAGGGTTTCTGTTTTGAAGGAACAGCACTAACAGTGATCTGCCTTGGGTAAACGCTCAGTCAAGCTGTGAGTAGTAGACCTGGGGAAAAGAAATTTTGGGCTTTGTTGTCCAACAGAAGAAGCTGGTCCTTTTTAATAACGTATACATTATAAGTTCTCAGTTGGGTATTTGGAACCATTTGGAGGAGAAAGTCATTTAATACAATATTGCTTTAATGAGATAGTACGGAGGATGTATTAGGCAGCGGTTATTGACCATTCCTTATGTGCAGTTCCACAGAGCTCTGTAAAGACAGTGCGTGGCTCTTGCCCGAGTTCTAATAAAGCAATAAACAACTACCAAAGGGCTTGCTTTTCAAACTCCTGGCTACAGCTTTTGTATATTTACATTTGGTGTTTGCTTAGAGATTAGAAGAGAGGTATGGAAATGTTAGATGTATCCTGCCATGTATCTTGGGTCTTTTTCTCCCAAGTTTGGTGGCCTCTGGGTGCCTTATTTAAGAATTGAGTTTTGTGTACATGTCCACTTTGGACTTTGGCCCTTTCCTTTTTATTTCCTTTTGTCCTTTGGCAGTACTACAGATTGAACCCAGGGCTTCATACACATACTCGACCATCCTATCCCCCTACTTACATTTTGTCATGAAGAACAAATGCGCTGTTTCCCAGGCTGGCCTTGAACTTTCTCTGTAGCCCAGACAGGCTCTGAACTTGCCATCCTGCTTTAGTTTCCTAAGTAGCTGGGATTTTAGGCCTGAACCATCAGGCCTCGCTCTTTTTATCTTCTTGGTCAATCGGTTAGTTGGTTGATTCCAAGGTCTCACTAGGGACCTGGAGCTGGCTTGAACTCTTGACTCCTTCTGCCTCAGCCTTCTTGGGCACTAGGATTACAGATGTGCCCCACATGCCTGTCTCTGGGTTTTCATCTTGGAAATTCTTTCTCCAAAATTATTAAGGAATGTATAGTCTCAACATTAGAGTCTAACTTCACATTTGTCTAACTTCTCAGATTAATAACATTTGTCACTAAGTGGAGTGGAGGGTCCAGTCTGCTTCTGCTTCAGAAGTGCCGCTCTGCCTTTCTAGAGCAATGCGAAGAGGAGGCGTCTGAGAGCCAGGAGGACAAGCAGGACGGGTGTCAGTGCCGGCTAGATGCCTGCTTAGTGATTCCTTTGAGACTTAAGTTTTATAACACGTTATTATCACTAATCTTATTTTTAAATAGAAAAATCCTGAAGTCTAACGTGATGAACTCTCCCAGGCTTCACACAGCAGCTAGTTGGCGAACCCAGATGTGGCAGAAGCCAGTGTCTCTCACAATAGAAGAAAACCTTCGACATCAGTGATTCCCAACCCTTCTGATGCTGCAACCCCTTAATCTAGCTCCTCGTGTTGTGGTAAACCTCAGCCATGAAATTATTTTCATTGCTACCGCACAAATGTAATTTTGCTGGTTATGAATTGTAATGTAAATATCTGATATACAGGATATCTGATCTCTTACCCCTGTGAAGGTATCATTCAACCCCCAAAGGGTCACAACACACAGGCTGAGACCTGCTGCTCTAGGATGTGTGACCCCTTAGTTGAGAACTTGAGAGAGGTTAGGGCTACTTCTTTTCCCTAGCGGAGCTCAGCCCAATGACATGAGGCTAAAACCAGTGTCTATTGAGAGTCACAGCTGGTAAGGACCAGATACAGTTGCCCTCCACTTGAAGTGGCTTCTTTATCTGCATAACTTGGGGAAAACTTTCCAGATGAACTGTCATTCAGAAACCTTCAAATGAAATTGAATATTAGTCTGACCTACGACTCATGGGGAAGAAATACAGAAATGTTCTGAGAATGGAAGAGAGGGAGCTGTAGAAACTGTGAGGGAGGTAGGCAGTCTGGAGCTCAGGTTTATTCTCCTCATTACATAAAAGCTTCCAGGTACCTGGGAGTCTTCCTATAGAGTGCCTTAGCCAACCCAAGCAGAGCACCGACCCTGACAGGCACAGACTGTCACGTGCTTCCTCCCAAGAAGCCTTCTGACAAGGCAACTCTGGAAAGGCTCCTATAGGTTCCTGACCACGAATCTGTCTTCTCAATCCTTTGCAAAGGTGTCCAACTAAAGACCAAAAGATACCAAAAGTGTTGGTGGTCGGGGAGAGGCTCTGAACCCTGGTCTAGTTCATAAATGATTTAGGGTTACCTAAGTCAGAGGGATGAAGACAAAGCTTCAGAAGGAGGAACAGTAGCAATCAAGACCCATTGAGGGTGAACCGGTCAAGAGAATGGAATTTCTGACCCGAGCAGGGACCTAGCCTCCTAGTTGGGCAGGCCAAGCACCTGGCCAAGGGATCACTGCTAGGATGGCAGGCTCACTGTGGCTATACTAGAGAATGGCTGGAATAATTATCCTTTTAGTGAGATACCACACTTAGGTCGGTCTGCTTACCTTTCTAAATACTGACTCAGAAAGGGGCAACTTTTTATTTTTTTCTCTTCCTTCCAGATGTTGGCCAGAACCTAAGCATGCTTTTTCTGATAGTTTGGGTTTCCTTACTCTTTCTCTAAAGCCACTGGCCTCCCTGCCATGTGGTGCCAGCTGCCGAGCCTGGGTGGGTGAGTGCTGCTACCACACAGCTGCTTTCCTTCTGCGTTTCCCTCCTCCAGGCAACTCCTGAGATCAACAGCTTGTCTGGCCTATAGTTTTTCTTTTAAATTATAATAAAATTGTCCTTGAGCTTAAAAATAAAAACCTACTGACCTATAAAGTCAGTAGCTAGTAGCTGTGTGATTTTAGTTATCTACAGGGAGAAGTATTTTGGTAAAGGTGAAAAAGATAAGTATCTTCCCAGAAATCATTGCTATCCAATTTTTTGTTTTGTTTTGTTTCGTTTTTGTTTTGTTTTTTCGAGACAGGGTTTCTCTGTGTAGCCCTGGCTGTCCTGGAACTCACTCTGTAGACCATGCTGGCCTCGAACTCAGAAATCCGCCTGCCTCTGCCTCCCAAGTGCTGGGATTTTTTAAAAATTGATGTCACAGGCTTCTACAATGTATACACACACACACACACACACACACACACACACACACGAAATGATTACTTTATTTTCTCATACTCAAGGTAATCACATCCAACCTTAAAAGAGAAATAACAACAACAAAAGTCCAGAAGCAGAAGGCTAAACAAATGAACCAATGGATTTCAGAGACGTCAACATGAGGCATCACTCCTTAGGTTCGGGGCCTGCCTGGAGATAGGGCTACCTTAGGGTTATCCCTCAAACACCCACCCAGAGCATCTCAGGGCCCATTAGCTATTCTCTGAACAGCGCAGGTTGTACTGTTCATTCACTGTCCAGAAAGCGTGGTGATTCTCCTGGATAGCACTGCGGGACAGTGCCCTGGCAGGCTGGAACAGCAGTACCTCCCAGCTCCATTACAGAAGAACCTTTCTCCAGTCAGCTAAGCCATACTGTGTAATATTTTAGAAATGTCTCAAACCAGCCAAGCGTATGGAGTAATATTTTGATAAGCAACTTAAAAATTTCTCACTGGTAATTGGGTAGAAAAACTCCGATTCTTTTCTGATCAGGGGTTTCAGATAATTAATCTTAAAATGCACCAGAGGAATTGTATCAGTGCACAGGCACTGAGAGCATGGTGCTTCCTCCATGTAAACAGTACATCTGCACTTCAGCATGGATGAGTGCCCAATGCTTGTGTGCTGATTGAGTAAGGCAATGGAGGGATCAGGGTGGAGGTATCCTAGGTGGTCCAAGTGTTTTATTCTAATACAGTGATGAGTTTCCTGTTCTATTCTTCAAGACCTAACCTTTCCTATCAACTCAGTCCCATCCCTGAAGAAGGTAGGTGTTCCTATTTGATTCCCAGTGTGTAAAGAAATGTGCTGTTATTTCACAGATGAGAAACGGGCAGAAGAGAGGACGGGTTTGAAAGTTCACAGTAGTAGTAACTCTCAGACTTGAGGTGCCAGCACTAACTCCTCTTCCATTCATTTTCATCTCATACCTTAAAGATCAACTTTTGCTTTCCAACAACTCCTAAGTTTTCCATTGGTTAGTTGTTTGCACCCACCATTTCCCTCATTCATATCTGTAAAGGTAAGAATTCTTTAGAACTACTAACACTGATTGGAACACGTGACAAATGTGTCAGTCCAGCCTTTGGCTTGACCAGATTCAAGAATCAGATACAGAAAATAACCTGGACACCTGTTGCTTACCCTGAGTGGGACGGGACAGTTTAGGACTGGAGAGGACTTTTTATAGTTGATAGACCTGACCCTTTAACCCCAACCCCAAGCATGGAAATAAGCACATGACAGTTTTCATTACATGTAGCAAAGGTGCCAGGTATTCACAAAACACACAGTAAGTGCTTATGTCATCATGTATCAGATCTATTAAGTGGGTCTTGTTAGTGTCTCCACTTGCTACAACAGGTACAGACTGGGGAAATCACTCAACAAGGGGGATTTAGGAGTCAAGGTTGGAAGTGAGGCAGTTTGGCTCAGTGTTCAAGCTCCTAACGCTTATATTGTACTGTGTGTCTGTAAGGTACAAACAGGATTAAAGGGACCAGATTCAGGCCACACAGATCCAGTTGAGAGAAACCCCTAGAAGCAGCTGTTGATTGTGAGGAGGAAGTCGAAAGTCTGGAATTGAGCAGGAGTGTGGGACAAAGTAGTTAGAGTCTACTTAAAGATGATGTCATTGAGGAGCTCTGATTGGGGCACCCTCGCAGGGACCAGAAGAGGGAGCAGTGATTTCTAAGAGGATGGGAAGGATGCGGCTGTACTAGACGCTGTGTGGCCACCCCTGTATGCATGTTAGTCCTTGAGGATTTTGGCACATGCACAAGCACATGCGTAGTGGGTACGTATGCACGTGGAGGTCGTAAGTTAACCTCAGGTGTCACTGTCAGGTGCCATTCATCTTGGTTTTTGTTTGCCTTAGGTAAGTTCTTACCAGCCTGGAGCTTGCTATCTGTCTGCTTCTGCCTCTCGAATGCTGGGTAATAACTTGCCCCTACACCTTTCGTCTTCGAGTGTGCTCTGGGGGTCAAACTCAGGTCCTTGTGCTTGAACAGCAAGCACTTTATCCACTGAACCAGCTTCCTAGCACCGGGGACTTCTTTTTCCTATGCGTCTCACTGTAAGTTGGTCATGTCTGTTTTGCACTAATGATGTGTATTAGTTTGCTATTGCTGCTGTAACACATTACAAATTTCATGTGGCTTAGAACAATGCATGTGTTATCTTACTGTCTCACAGGGCTAAGGACAATACTGTAGGAGAGATTCTAGGAGAGGGTCTATTTGCATTTTTTCAGCTTCTAGAAGTCACTCACATTCCAAGGTTGGTGAGCCCTTTCTGTATTCAAAAGCCAGCAATGTAACATCTTTCGATCTTTTCCATCCCTGCCTCACTGTCACTAATGAGAGCCTTGTGGTTTTCCTGGGCTCACCTGACAACCCATCTCAAGGTCCTGAAGTCTCATTTATCATGTAATACAGTATTTATGGGTCCTAAGAATTAAGGTGTAGACATTCTGGGTGAGGGGCATTACAGTCCCATTTCCCAGCTGTAAGGATGGCCTCCTTCCATCCCCAACCCTCCCTTACTCCCATAACCTCCTGGACAAGGTCTGTTGCTTTGCCTAGATCTCAGGGCTCCCGGTGGAGGCCCTCCGCACCCTCAGTCTGGACCCGTGTTTAGGTCCTTCCTCACACCTTCAGTGAAGCCTCAGAATGCTCAGCTCTACAAGAGGCTCTTTCCCTTCACCTCCTCCTCCCCATGTGCCCCTCCTCATCCACACTAGCCCAACCTCCCAATGGATCTCTAAAGGAGAAACACAAAGAGTTATTGCCTTTTAATTACACGTGCTATTGTAGCATCTATAAGGAAGAACATTTTAAGCTTAATTGAGACCAAATGTGAAGTTAAATTAAATGAATAACTAATTAACGTAATGTTCCTGCATTAGCCCCATGTGAGTGCAGAGGCCAAAGAGAAGACAGGTACCAGGCCTCTAGTGAACAAGATGTGCGCAGAGCTGGGGTGTTGGGGGGATGGGGGGGGGGTGCAGAGAACCTGGCAGGTGCGTGCAAAATGGTACATGGGGGTGGTGGTCCTCTCTCCAACCCTCTTCTTACACCTACAAGCCTAAGCCCTCAGTTTTGAGGCCTGGCTCTGGGCTCCCACAAATCTTTTGAAGCTCTCTAATGCCTCTCTTGCCTGCCTGGAGTGTATGTGTTTGTTTGTTCATGCTCTGGTCCTTATCCCAGCATAGGATAGCATGACAAGATTTATACTAGCTTCTTCTGTCTTCTGCTTCTCACTGCCTTGCCATATTGATTATCCAAGGCCCATGACTTCTTCCTTCAGATGCTGTCACATCTGAAGCCACCAAGATCACCCCTACTGGTCCTGTCCACCAGCCCTGTCGCATCAGGTCTGGACTGATGAATGACGTAGCCCTCAACTTAGGTCACTGCTTTTTGGCTTGTGTTGTTTCTCTTTTCATGTTCCGTCTTCTCTGCTAAGAGGACAAGAGCAGCGATGTGACTTATCTCCCTTGACAGCCATCCTATGCCTCGAGCAATGTTATCCCCTTGTTCTAGACAAGGAAACAGGGAGAATGTGGTAAGTAATGAGGCTGGGATGGAGAAGACTTCCAAGAACCACTCCTTCCACTCTGACCTCCCAAGAGGGAGTCAGGAAAGCACCATCTTCCTTCTCTGAAAAGGAATGGCAACACCTGCTTGCCCTGGACTCTACCACCATCTAGTGGCCTACAGAAGTAACACAGCTTTGCCTTCAAGTCTGTCCTTTCCACATCTTCTGGTCTTGAGATGTTTGTGAACACCAAGCAGACTACTGTGTGTCAGCCCCTGCCCTGGACAAGGTCCTGAGTATAAGATGTTCCTGGCTGACTGCTTCCTGCAAAACCAAAGTGAGGCTCTGGCAGGTGAGCTTTATAGTTTACTGCTGAGGCCAGTGTATCTAGCTAACACACCGACTGACACAACATTCTAGTAAATGCAATGTATGTATCTTGTATGGGGGGTCTAGGCTCCTGCCGTATTGCATGTGTTATCAATGCCATGATCAATGCCCTCTGGGAAAGCCAGCTGTCACAGCCCTAGAACACCAATCTTTGTTGTTCATGTGACCATGCTTCACTGCCCCTCATGAGCCCCAAGGCTGCTGGTATGCCAGGCCCTATCAAGGATAAGCAGAGGCACAGTTGGCAAAGGGACTGTGTATTGGTGCTGATCGGCAGCTTAGAGGTCAGGCGGAAATGCCAGGAGTCAGCCTGGCATGTTGTGAGCCAGAACTCAGAGTAGAAGGCACGTGCATCAGAACACCAGGCGGAGGGTAGCTGCAGGATGTCTCCTAGCAACTGCTCAGTAGCAGTTACTCAGATGTTTCCAGGAAAGAAATCTTCATTTCTTGCTAAACTTGGCACCTCTGTTCAGGGTTAAGTCCTTCCCATAGCCACTTCCTGTCTGTTCTTCCATGACAGCTGACACAGTGTGAGCACCCACTACTTAATTCACACTGGTATTGGCAGTTGTATACAACACCCTTTAGTCTTCACAGCACTGATCCCAATGTCTTCTTCCACCGAGGCATCTTTAGGATGAGGCAAGGGAGGGTGGGCATGGTCAGGAGCCCAGGATCGAGCTCCCCTGCATTCAGTACTCATGACAGCTTGCTTACCCCATCCAAGCCTTGGCTCTGCAAGGGCAGTGCTAATGCTTCAAAGTGGCTGAGTTATCAACAGGATCAAGTGGAGGACAGATCAAGAGGGTCCTAGGTACAGAAAGAGTAATTCATGGACAGAGACAGAGAGAGGCCCGGCACCTCTGAAACAAGGTACGGGATAATTACAGAGGTTATAATTTAACATGGGAAGGAGAGATGAACCTTTTCCAGGCCTTGGGATCCAAACAAGCAAGAAAGAGTTTGAACCTGTCCTTTCTTTCTGCTTTGAGCCCATCCCTTCTGATTGCAGTTCCCAGAGCTCAGGCCTTGAAGGCTGCCATTTTCCCGTGCTCGGTTCTCAGCAGTCCCTTCCCAGAGTCTTCTGACCTTTCTTCAGTGGGCTGGGCTGGTTAGATCAGGAGGCTTTGCCTCATCTTGTGATGGACGTTTCCATTCTTTTGCTCTTAGGGAGCACGTTGGGTACCCAGCAGGGATAGCCCATGCAGCTCTTCCAATTGAGGCCTCAGATTTGTTTGTACCTGCATGAACGGGGGGATGGGATGGAAGAGAAAGTAAGCCGTAACTTAATAAGCTTCTGCCTTTCATGTCTACTGTTCATAATTAGGGTTCCCCTTTACTGTTGGGCAGGTGCTAACAAGCCAGAATAATATGGGAAACTGTTTCTGCCACATTTGGCCACTTCACAAAAAGCATCACTCCCTATCTCATTTTCTCTGTGCCTCAGACCAACCCTGCCAGGCATTTGAGGAAAACATCCCCATTATGTTCAATGATGCAGAGACTGAGGAGTCTGCCAAGGTCTTAGACAGAGGTGAGCATACAGAGAAACCAAGAACCTCCAGGGACTTCAGGTTCTCAGCCTAGAGCTCTCCCTGCCCCAGTAAATCACCATCCATTTCTTAATGGGCCTTCCAGGAAGAACCAGCCTGGGAGAGCTGCAGTGCCCAGAAAGACAAGCTAACTCCACAAACCCGGGTTCAGTTTTAGGTTCTGCCAGAACTGGTTCCTCATTTCAAATGAGAATACCTGCCTCTTGAGGAGGCTAAGAGGTGAGCCACAGTGAGGTGAGTCAGGCCTTCACTCTAGCTTACTACATACTTTTCTCCCTTTCTGCTTTTCTTTCTCTTCCTGGCTCCCTTCAGGCCTAATCCAGAGAATGCAGGTGAAAGGAGAAAACTTATGCTGTCCAGTCCCCTGCTCCCATCTTCTAGGGAAGGGCAGGGCAGACCCCATGAATGCCCCCACATGCTCCACTGCTTCCTGCTGTCCTGCTTATGAGATGCCTTCTTAAAGTGCAAGTGCTTCCCCAGATGCTGTGTGGGTTACCATTACCCCAAGGGGTGGTTCTTCACATTTACCATCCAGCCCGGTCCAGGCTCTGCCAGCTCCTTTTCTTAGTAAGATACTTCTGCCAGAAGAGCCAGAAAGGCCCCAGGGACAATCGCCCAGTCACCAGTACCTCAGCCTCTAACTCAGTCACTGACCCCTGCGAATCTTCCACACCCACCACCTCTGGACACCAGGCAGAAACCACACCAGAATAAGCACTGTTTGCAATTTGTTCCAGAGGCTTTTTGATTGGTAGTTGCCCTTTTCTACACAGCCCAGGCAGAGGGGTCAGATGACTTTGAGTTCTGACATTTAGGAGGCATCTGCAGGTCAGCCTCAGTTCAGAGAAGAAAAGATTCTGGATCTCTGGCCCCTTTGCCCTAAGGGTGTGTTCAAAGCCCTCTGTAGCATCTCCGATCCCCTGAGAAATAGTTCCCAAGCACCATGCTCTGACTAGCTTGAATCTCCAGGTCTGGCTCCCAAGGAAACAGAGAAAGCTGAGGGGCAGGAGGGAAATCACACGCAGGAGAGGAGAGGATTCCCATGCGGCCCAGATTCCGATGGCGTATTAGTCATACTTGAAGAAAATACTCACAAAAATCATGGGACTTGAGGAAAATACTATCGCGGGTGGGTTAGGGCCAGACTAGAGCTATGGAGACACACGGGGACAACAGAGGCAAGGTTAGTAGTTCTGGAGCGGGATGGGGTCCAACAGCCCATCAAGGGGCGTTGCTTCAGGGTTCCTGAGGCCCAAAGCGGACCAGCACAGACTCGGTATAGAGTAACTGAGCCCGGGGTTGAGTCCTAGGAGTGAGGTTAGAAGAACGGCTTGGACTGCTAGGAAACTCACCCACTGTTTCTGCTGCGGGCCGACCTCCAGGCCAGGATCTCTTTGTATACCAACCTGCAGAGGAGCTGTGGGGGTTCAAGGTAGGAAGAGAATGGAAGATACTGTGAGTTTCCAGGCCCAGCTGGCCCATGGGATAGGTGGCTGAGAAGTTGACTGAACAGCATTCCTCATAGGAGGAAGTAATTCTGAGCAAAGGACAGCTGCCATCCTCACCGTCCCAGAAGCCCCACTGCTTTATGCTGGACTTCCAGTCTGTACACATAAAGCATTCCCCAACTGACATCTAGGAAGCCCAAGAAATCTTACCAAGCAAGCCAAGACGTCAGCAGAGATGAGCATGTAGAACACATTGTTCCAGCCTGTGGGGGAAATGAGCCCAGCCAGCAGGGGCCCCAGAGCCGCACCTAAACAGAACAGTCTTGTGAAATAAATATACATACCTTCCCCAACTCCCTTGGGCCGTGCACTGGGGGTCCAACCGTAACAAGGCTGGGATTCAGTGGCTGGGAGCCCAAACCAGTAACAAACCTATGGAGCCAGTGCCGTCAATGATGGCCGTGACGGTGGAGAGGGCCTTGGCGTTACCCTTCAGGCTCTCATGTGTGCCCTGGGGAGACAGAGTGGAGTGGGACAGCTCAAGCTGAGTAAAGCCACTTGGGAAGAGCAGTGCAGGAAGAAAGCTAGCTCGAGGTAGGTGGTGATGGGGCCCTGAGGCTGAAAGGAAAGAGCCCGTGGAGGTTCTGCAGAGCAACAGATGGGAATGGGAGAAGGGAAAACGGACTTGTAGACAGAGCCCCTGAGCACACCCTCAGACCAGCCTGGTGCCTACAAATGGCCCACTCACCAGGTCAGCAGAGACGGCTGTGGTGATGAGTGCATAAGGGCCATTGACCAGGACCCCACAGATAATTAACATCACTGAGAAGACAGCAGAGAGGGCACGGTTAGAGATGAGGTGCTGCACGCAGCCCAAGTCCAGAGCAAGAGACATCCTTGCCCTTGGCTCCACACCCATGTCATGGAGTTCCCCAGGCAGAGGCTCACTAGTGACCAGGTGGGAGTCACACCACCTCCTCACCTATGGAGCTGGTTATCCCATTCTGGCCAACATAGTTGTACAGGAACATCTGAAGGAAGAAGTACATGTTTTCCTCTTGCTGGGCTAGACCTGAGTCTGGACTAGCCCCCACATCATTTAGAATTCTACAGATCACTTGTTTTTCCTGCCTTGTACACCCCAACTTCTCAGGGCTTTACGTGTCTCAAAATGGATGGTCTAACTAAAGTAATCTCTAATTTCCTTTTATTTTTCTTCTGGTTTTGAAATGAGTATAATGCAACCCAAGGTTTCCTGAAACTCACTCTGTAGCTGAGGAAGACTTTGAACTCCTGATTACCCCTGCCTCTGCCTCTCAAGTCCTGGAATTACAGGCATGTACCACCATGTATAGTTCTATAATTCCCCTTCCCCCAAAACATCTTGTCTTGTGTTTATCCTTAATCTCTTTATTGTTCCTTGGTCAAAAAAATGTCACAGCTAGTGTCTCTCTTCTCCACCAAGTCTAGATAATCACTAATCCCATTCTGTGATTATTAATCCTGGTCTCTTTTCGCAGAGCATGGTCCTCTGTTGACTCTTGCCCAGGAATACACATAGACACATGAACAAAGACATAACTATGTATACAAATATAGAGATGGATCCATGGGTATGAGGCCCTAGACACCTGATCCCAAGCATATGCACACAGAGACTGTACGTACCATGGGAGCAGCCAAGATCAGCATAATGCAGCAAGTGGTGGCCCTGCCATTGGTGTAGTCGCTGATGAGCCCTGCCATGATGCCACCTGAAATACATGCTCACTCACATGCTGTCCCTGACACTACATGCCATTCCTCATCTGCTACGCAGTTTTGTCTCAACACCCTGCCCAGTGCTGGGATGACCTTAAGAATCACCACCTCCCTCTGTAGTCTTCCCCTGTTCCCATCACTCCAAGAAACCAGAGCGCCATGATCATTTTTCTTAGGCCCACCCAGTCTAGCAGGAACAGAAATGAGAAGACACTAGGAGGCTTTCCCTCTCTGTCCAGATCATGGTCAGCTGTCCCTTCTTTCTGTACCTCTGCATAGAAGCAAACAGAAAGACAGCATGCCAGGACAAAAGGTCAGGGCCTCACCTATGATGCCACCAACATCAAAGAGCGTGGATAGGTCCCCAGCCTCCTTGGCACTAAAGTGAGCTATGGAAAACACAAAACCATAATCAGACACTGGGCAGGGGGCGGTTGGAACAAATTTCTTGAATAACACAGCTAGAAGAGTTCCTGTGGCGCATTAATCCAGTCTAAGGAAAAGGCTGAGGCTCCATGGCCAAGTGACTGGCTAGGGCCACCAGGTGAGTTTGAACCAGCTTGATATACACCCCTTCAGAGCCAAGTTCTAAACTGCTCTCTTTGCCTGAAGGATGACCTAAACCTTTCACAGCAAGGCCTCTTCTGCAGGCCTGGTACCTGGCCCATGACAGCATCTCCAGCTCTTCTCCATAGGGCTCTTCCCAGGCAGGTCACCTTAGTGTACTAATAATGCTCATGGCCAAAGAAGACCTGTAGGAAGGTGGGGATCATCTAGAAACTTGACTTGTAACTCCTCCCTCAAGGCTGATTCACACTCTGAAGTCAGCAACAAAGCCACAAAATAGTGTCACAATGTCTGCAAAACTGCCAGGTACTCTGCCAGTATCAAAGACAAGGGCCTCTCATGTACAGCTATAGGTTAAACTACAGCTGGAGATTTGGCCATGACTAATTTCCATGGTTTCCTGCTCTTCCATGTGTATATAAGTGTGTGTGTGTGTGTGTGTGTGTGTGTGTGTGTGTGTGTGTGTGTGGCAGGACAGTTGCCGTTTTTTCCCCACAGCTGGGAAAGAGGAAAACAGCTCTGGGCAAAAGGTTTTGGGTAAGGGGTGTGGCTCTCTGAATCTTGGGGGCCAGCAAACAGAGCATGTTGCTTTTTGGTATGTTACCAACAAAGAGTCTGTGCAGGTGGGAACCAAACAGCCCTTTCAACCACAACAGTGGTCTCCTTTCAGCTTTGCATCCTTGGGTAGGATCAGTGGAGAGTAGGCATTGGATTGGGGCAGCTCCTTCAGAGTAGCCCAGAAGGCCCCAGTACCAACACATCACTCCCATAATGGTCCTTGGAAGAAGAGCCCCAAAGTCCACAGAGTAGGAAAGCTCACACAGCCTCTTCCTTGAATTGGAGGTATTCATAGAAGACCTCCACCCACCTTTGAACCAAGCAGCCCAGACTCAGGCTAGAGAAAAGAAAATTGCAGGACAGAGCTTTTGCTCCTAAGGCCCAACTCAGCTCCAAGGGGGCAGGTGGCTGGAGACATGCACGGGGCTCAGCCTTGCCTGTGTACTGGAATGAAACTCAAGTATGGTAACCTCCTTGCACCAGAAGTGGCCTTGGCCTCCTCAGAGACCCCCTTTCTCAGCTCCTCTTCCCCTGGACTTACCTACATTGGAGATGTACAAGGGCAGCCAGTAGAGAAAGGTGTAGCTGACCAATTTGGCAAAGAGCAGACACAAAGAGAACTCAATCACTCCCTGGGAAACACAAGAGAGGGCACAATGGAAAGGGGCTCAGGAGGTCCTCAGTCTAGTGGAGGCCCCCCAGGTGGCTAGCACTACTCCATGACTATCATCATTCCCACACAAAGCAACCTCAAACATAAACCCCATCCTAACGGCAGCAATGTGCCTAATGCTACGGGTCATGCCGAGGCAGGCCTCCGAGATACGCTGCCTTTCTCAAGCAGTCACCCACGGATGGAAATTCTTGAAACCACCTGTTACCCCTTGCACCCCACCCCCTCGCATCTAATGAAAGGGAAGAGAAACTGTCTTCCCTTCATTCCATAAACATCTCACCGGTATTTTGAGTGCCCCCAGGAAACTGATGGCTTCAGGCTCAGGGCCTCGCTCCTTGGAGGAGCTGGCTGCAATGTCCACATTACTCTCCCTGCTGCTGTAGGGGCTATTCACAGGATCTTCAGGGTTGTCCTGTTCCTTCTCCAGGTCACCCTGAGGGAAGAAAATGACCCCTCCTTGTGGGCAGGGCCATGTACCAACCTCCTCTAATGGCAAGGACAGCCCCCTTGAGAGGCAGGGGATGCCCATAATGGGGAAGGTGTATGTTTCTCTCTTGGGCTGGCAGGCACATCAGGTTGTGGAGCATGTAACCTAAGAGCCCAAAACCGGGTCTGTCAAGTCACTAGAAGACCACAGCTTTCTCCTCCAACTCTTGGCCCTCCTATGGCCAGTCCCTGCAATGTGGTAAGAAGGGCAGGGCTGGGGCTGGGGTGGGAAACTCACGTGATGCTGAGGAGGGGTACAGTCTACATCTTCTGGATCTGGGGGATAAACAAGTACCTTTCTGAGAAGGATGCCATAGGTTAGACCTTCACTTTACAGTGGGTCTAAGCTAGGGCAGAGTTAGCCGTATAAGTCGCATGTGGCCTCCCAGCATTAAAGGAGCAAGCTCTCTAGGCCTGCCTGCCTCTTCTAGAAACTGCCATAACTGCCTCTTGGACTAGAAGCTGTAACGCCTGGCCTTGCCAACTCAGGGCTGTCAGAGAATGGGAAAAAAACCAGTAGCTGTCTACACAGCCCTTTGGCAGAGCACACACTACAGACAAAACACTGACGCTACATTGTCCCTCTTACACCTTCAGAGATCCTATGGAGCAAGCACTACTGTCACTTTACAGATAAAAGGGCAGTGTCAGGGTCAGAGAACTAGTCATCCAATACCCCGAGCAGCAATGCTCACAGAATATCCAGCTGCTTTATCCCATGAACACACCTTAGAGCATGGGGTGTGAAGGGTCCACTCACATTCAATAAGAAAGAGGAAGGTGAGGACGCCCATGATGGCAGTGATAATCCCAGGCACGATGAAGGACAGGCCCCAGTGCTGGTTCACCCAGACTCCAGCGATCAGGGAGCCCAGAATGTTGCCCACAGATGTGTGGGAGTTCCAGATGCCCATGATGAATCCCCGCCTGAAGAGAAGAGAAGGGAAGGAGGATAACTGAGAGAGGGACAGTGAGCAGCATGTAAAGTGAATAAGTAAAACAATATAAAAAAGACACACACATATATATACACATAATATATATATGTATACACACACAATATATATACATATATATATTGAATTTTATTTTAGACTAGCTTTGAGATAATAAAATTAATTTTATGCTAAAAAAAATACAAAAAAAAAAAAATAAATAACTGGCCTACCCAAACTCAAAAGGCTGGCTGCATCTAGCCTTTGGGATGTACCCAAGGTATTCTCAGAGTCCCCAGAGAGTGCAGCAAAGCCCCAGGCTGCTGTCCAGAAGGTGAGAGCACTCCTTGGGGGCCCATTGCTTTAGCTGGCCCCTAGGACAAGCACAGAAGGGATCTCTGACCACAGGGAAATCATGAACCTTCCTTTCTTCTCTTTGACCCCCATCAGTATCACTCTAACAGTAGTCTTCAACGGGGGGGGGGGGTGCTTCTGCCCCTCAGGGGACATCTGGAAACATCTGGAGATTTTCAATGACCGTAACTTGCTGCGTTTCCCTACTAGCGTCTAGTGGGGGAGATACCATGCATACTGAAAACAAAATAAAACAAAACAAAACCCAGTAACCCCCAGAGCCAACAGTTGAACAGCTCAGGCCATCAGTGCTGAGGGTGAGAAGCTGAAGCAAGCTGACCCAAAAGCCAGCCTAAGAAAACAGAGTGCTAGAGCCTTTTGTCTTCAATCAAAAGTGGAAATGTATTCTTATAAGAACTATACCTGAGGCAGTCAGCTCTGTGGGCTAGATCCTAAAGATAGAGAAATAGCCCTGCCCGTTAGCCTCAGAGACATCTCTTCTCAGTGGGTGAGACCCAGCAAGAAGACAGACTTTCTAATCTTCTCCCCTGAAAGTACTCCAGAACCCCCACCACCCCGGACCCTGATCAGGGTCGTTCGCACTCCCTCACACTCACTTTCCCTTCCCAAACCAGTTGCCAACGCAGGTCACCACAGACGGCCAGCCCGTAGTCTGAACAAGCCCATTGCAGATCTGTAGAAGGGAAGGAGGGGGAGAGTTACCTTGAGCACCTTGGGTAGAGGTGGTTCAATGACATGGCTCGGGAGCCCTCCACACACCCCGCACTACAAACCATGCCTTTCCCTCACTTGCATGTCCACACACAATGTCACACGAGCTGGCTTCCTCTAGCTCAAGATCATGTGAGCTGAGACCTAGCTTCTCATGCATCTCAAGAAGAGTCAGTGCAGTACCCAAGTCAGGTTCTCTGAGCCAGTGATTTGAGACTTTCGGGAAGTTGGAACAGGGTCCTGAGCAGGGTAACAGAAGGGACTGGAACATGGAGACCAAGTCCCGGTCTGCTCTGACCTGGGGATGACCAGGGACCCAAAGAGACCTCTCTTTGAGGGGAACAAAGGCCCAAGTGCTACACAGACTCATACCTGGATGAGCACAAAGTACCAGAGCATGTGGATATTCCAGAAGTACCCCAGGCCAAAGAGGGAGGTGAATAGGCCACTTAGCACCATTCCAGCTGAGAGGTAGTAACGCAGGGGCAGTCGCTCCCCAAAGATTCCACTGGACGGAAAGACGGGATGAATTGCAGGTTAATGCTATGTCTACTCTACCACCTCCCTCTCACATCCCATATTACTGAAGCCACTGTGGCCATCTTGGTGGCCATGGTGGCCGGTGCCGATCTGTGTCCTACTGCATTCCAAGGCTGACCCCAGTCCTCCCTTCCAGGGATCATCTGCTTTGACACAACTCTGACAATTCTGTTGCCCATGTCCCTCCTTGCTGCCTGATCACTCCACGTCACATGCTTCCTGCCAGCTCAGTCTCTTTCATCAACTTGACGGTTCTACCCACCATGATGCATGAAACATCCCCTCCTGGATGTGTCTGGGCCCCATGTGTCCCTTCATGCTTCAGGGTCATATTCAGATGGCTGTCCCTAAAGCAATGTAAACTCAACCCTCTAAATTCTAAAGTCTCCCTCCTTTCACCATGGGAGCCTCTGAAACACCACCTATCCCCGAGTTCAGCAGCTTAGGCAGTGGTCATGCTAGCTTGTAACCTTCCCTGGCTGCCTCAGGCCTACCTCAGGGTCCCCCTCATGCCTAGCTAAACCCCTCCCATGCTTCTCCCATTCCACATTCTGGAGCAGGCCTTCTGCAAATGACCTTATCCTTTAGCCCTGTCTCTGGCTGTTGCTTCTGTATCCCTTCTGGTAACCCTGTGAGAAGTTCCACCTGCGCTCCACGCTGTTCCCTGCTTGCCCTACTGTACTCTCTGGTGCCTCCAGCCTGTGTGTCCTTCCCCACTGCCAACACCCATGGCTCTTCACATCTCAAGGCTCACCTCCTCCAACGCCTTCCTTAACTCCTTGTCTTCAATCTAAGCATGCACTACATGACGACCCAACACTTCAACAATTTTCAATTAGCTGCTAAGCTGAGGGTCCTTCTGCTAGGCTATGAGGTCTTTGAAGGCCACACCTTGCCTTGTCCGTCAGTGATTGCGGACAGCAAGCTCCATGTTTGTGAGGTGAGACCCACACTGGTTGTATAGTTTAGATACCACTGGGTAAGCTCTCCTTGATAATCTACATGTCCAGGGCTGTGCTTAGAGAACCCTGGTCACACCCACCAACACGTCCTTAAATGGAGCATCCAGGAAGCTTTATAGGAAAAGGAAAAGGAAAAGGGCTGCTAACAGCAGGATCCATCAGTAGAAGGTGGAGGGACAGTTTGGGTGACCACAGAGAAGGAAGGAGGCTGGCCATGGGCTGATGGCCTAGATGGGGCCTTGGCCTCAGCCCCACATAGAGGCACTTTCAACTCTCTCACATTAATCTGCAGCCCCAGGTCAGTCAGGAGAAACAGCAGTTATCAAGCACCCCACTCCCCACCCCCACTGGGCTGGGCTCTGCCCTTCTCTTACCTAATAAACATGCCAATGGCATAAGCCACTAGGAAGGCATTGTCCACAGCTCCCAGTAACTCCTTGTAGTCATCTTTGTCTGAAAGCAGACAGGACAGACAGAAACATGGCTGGGTGGCTGTTCCCACAGGAAGGTCCTTTTCACTTCCAAGGACAGGGATTGGGGCTTAGAGGCAGTAGTGTGCCCTGTCCTTACCAAATGGACTCCAGCTGCACCAGGTGGTATCATTGAGATCGTGGGTGTCGTTAATGGGTCTGACCATCTCTGAGCAGTTCTGGTGCAGGCGGCTCTGGAAGGCAATGGCATACATGGGTCGAGGGTCATACCATCCCCTGGAGCCCATTTGGCCCAAAGAGAAGCAAGAAACCTGCTACTCAGTCATAAACACCACTGCTTCCCAGAGTCCATGCTCCTTCCTGCCAGCACCTCCTCCAACAGGGGTAGGTGGCCATCCAATATTCATGAATGGAATCCACAGAGCCTGGACCCCCTGACTTCTTAGCTTACCCACACCAACCAATGGTGCTGTCTGGGAGGTGAACGTAAAAGGAACGCGTAGGAAAACACTGCAGGAGTGTTAGTAGGAAAGAGACACTAACAATGGGGGTCTGCCAGGTGGAAGGGTCAGGCCCAGTGATCAGGGTAAAGCAGGCTGGGAGGGGATCATCTGAGGTTTAGAGCATCCAGTTGCAGCACACATCTGCCAGGCCCAACCTGTCCTGCATTCTTCCTTACCAACCAGCCTCACCTTAACAATGCTGATGGGCTTTCTGGACATGTGATAACAGGCATAAATGAGGAAGGTGAGCAGCAGGATGAAGCCACGGAACCTGGAGGAGAGAGGAGCATCTCGGTTTTCAGAAGCCTGGCCACAGCATCCTCAAGGCCTCACACCACCAGCATTTTGCCTTCAGGCTCTCTTCTAGACACAAGTTCCTGAGGCAGAGGCCAGGAGTGTCTGGGAGCAAAGGACCTCTGTTCACACACACTGCACATGCACACACACACACACACACACACACACACACACACACACTGTACACACACACTACTCCTGCCACCTTCTTTCCAACCTCTTAGCCCCTCTAAGGTCCCCCTGAGGCAATGCTGTCTCTGTGCCTGGTTGTGTGGAACAGGTATGGCCATAGATGGGCATGGGATGAAATTAAAGGAGAGAGGGGGCCTGTCTGTAGAGTGATGTCAATATTTCCCTTGCACTTAGGTGACAGCAGACTAGGCCCGGACTATAGGAAGAGATGACTCAGCTGAGACAGCTGGTGACAAAACCTGAGTCCTCTCCCTCAGGTCTCTGGCTGGTCAATTCCACTGGGTAGAAAGATCATTACTTCCTCTGTGGCTCACATATCCCATGTTCTTTCCCCTGCCCTCCTGCCTATCTCATGGTCCAGCCAGATGGAAAGAGCAGTCTAATGAGGAGTCTCTCAAAGTTTCCACATCCGCATACCCACTTCACCCACCCAAGGGTCTGGGGAGGATCCTGAAGCACCCTGCTGAGTCACTATTTCCACAGCAAGGCATCAGCTGAGCTGAATCAGCAATCAGGAACCAAGAGGTATATGGAAAACAGATCTCAGAATGGGACTGAGGGTACAACTCAGAGGCAGAACACAGGATTAGTATGCTTGAAGCCCTGGGTTTCAACCTACCAGCAAACAAACCAGCCTGAAAGAAAATGTTAGATAGTAGAAGGCTCAGTGTCTCTGTTCATTAAAGAATAGGGTAGCGGAGAAGGGTGAGCAGGTTCTGGAGCACTCATCTCCCTTGGCTTTGTGAACCTAAGGCAGATATTGGATGCTCACCCTGCCCTGCCTGGTAATCTGCCTCCAAACTCCAAACTCACTTCCCCCAAGCATGTAGTTAAGCAATGCAGGCCACCTCTTGTGAAATGAAAGGTGTTTCTGCAGAGCCTGAATTGAGTTGAGCTACCAAACCCTGTCTCACTTCACCCTGGACTTAAGTTTCCTACCTAGGCATCTTTTTTTACTATTCTCTGCACTGTATTCTTAATCCTTAACCTTGGATAGTTGTGCACACCTGTTGCCCCAGGATTCAGGAGGCTGAGTGAGGCAGGAGAATCGGGAATCTGAGGCCAGCCTGGACTACATAATGAGACCCAATCTCAAAGTGTTTCTTTGGCTACTTGTTCCCAAGGAACCTATGTGAATCCCGCAGGTCTTCTAGGGACGTCAATGAAGCCAAGGCTACCTCAGATGCCTGCCTGTCCCAGTGACTGATATTAAAAAGCTTGGTGACATGAAAGCTTTCCAGGTCTACCAATTGCCATCTAGCTGATTCCTAGTTCAGGGAGCTCTAGAATTTCCTGAGAAACTTTAGAGAGAATGAATACACAGCTAGTCTGGGCAAAAAGCAATAGATAGAAGGAATCTGCAACCATATAGTTAACTGGGATGTTGCCTAACCCAGGGAAAAGCAGGCAGCTTTGAGTGGCAACCTCCATTCACTCACCAGGTAAGCCCTTTCTGCTTCTGGCTTCTTCAACTGCACTGTCACTCTCTTCCTAGTCCTTGGGTACCTGGGGTACCACCTTTAAGTGCCACACAGCTTGGCTGGTGTGACCACTCATCTCGAGCTGGTGTGACCACACAGAGGTGCCAGGGCCACAGGTGTGTGTGGCTACCGTCATGACATATCAGGTCTTTTCCGGTTCTGGAAGACCTGTAGGAACACAAGTCCCACTGGAGCCCCTGAGAGCACAGCAGTGATGGCTGGTCAACAGAAGACCCCAGTGTTACCTGGGAAGTCAGAGACTGTACCTCAGCAGACATGCCAGAAGCCTTAGGAGCTACAAACAACCAAGGAGGCACGAAGAAGGCCAAGCCAGCTGTTTGAACCCTTCCCTTCACGTCAACTTCCAACATCCACACTGCTTTACTCCCACATACCAGGAGCATCCCAGGGAGGCAGGTCCAGCCTACCCTGGCTTCCTCCCACCTGAGTTCCCAGGTGTCTACCCTTATCAGTTCCATGCCCTTTTCATCGAGAGCCCCGACCCTTCCAACTGTAGGTAGGAAAAGCCATTGTAGAGAACAGTCATACCAATGTCCAAATCTAAAATCCAAATATTCTTGGGGAAAAAACGAGACTCCTCTTGCAACCACCTCTATGCCTACCATGTCACACTAGGGATCTGGCAACTGCAAGAGAGATGGGAAGAAAGACCCTGCCTTCTGCAGCTCACAGGTCTTTGGGGGAAGCAAACACACACAGAGAATTGGAGTGTCTGCGCCATAACAGCAGGAAGCTTTGTGTCACAGCGGGGGGGGGGGGGGACAGGAGGGACACCAAACCTGGTGGGATAGAAGTGGTATCAGGAAAAGGTTCCAGGAGATATGGCTGGTTTCAAACTCAAGCAGGAGATGGCTAAGTCAACCAGGGCTGGGAGAAGGGCCAGGGGAGAAGCATCAGGGAAGGCACAGGCATGAAATAGCACCGCCGGTGTGGGAACACTGCATGGCTTAGGATGTCTGGACGAGGAGACTGAGCCAAGCACAGAAGCAAAAGCGGCTAGATGAGGTAGGGCCCAGGCCAGGCAGGGCTCTGTGTGCCAAGAGGTAGAATTGGGGCTCTCTCTTGAAGAGGACTAGAAGCCATTGGAAGGGCGAAGGCTTCCTAGGAGTGGGTGCTCTGGCTATGAGCCAGGTGAAGCCAGGGGGAAGCCCCATGGGAGCTTCCTCACTGTGGGGTGGTGCCCATCCCTGTGCCTTTCCATCCTGCTAGCCACTTCTAGGTACATGGCAGCTTCACAGGATGCCTTAGATATATTTCAAAATCACGTCTGTAGAGACAACAAGTAAGGACTTAAAATCAGGCAAAAGATATTATTATTCTCTAAACCTGTTTACTCCTCTGAGGACTTTCTCACTTTGTTGACAGAAGTATTGACAGATGTTTGTGACAGATCTTACAGCATTCCTGATACCCAGTGGACACTTAAAAATGGTTGGTGTTGTTTCACATTAGCACAGGAAAAAGGACTAGGAGCTCTTGCTTTACAAGGCGAATGAGTTCTAGGACCTCATTGCCTGGCAGAAATTTGGGGGCCATTAGTCCTTCCTCCCTACCTCTCAAGGACGCCTATCTAAGTCTCCTAAGACACAAAGACCTAGGGTTGCTAGTAACTTCCCTTGTTTGCGGAAGGTAGGGTAGCTGCAAGAGAGTCTGCAACCATACAGACAAGTGACTCTGAGTAGCTGAGGTCTTCCTCAGGGCAGACAGGAATATCAGACAGTCCATGCTAGTATTCTGATCTGTGATTTTTTTTTTTCAGCTATGCAGGGGCCTGCCCAACCTAGATCCCAATCTCCCAACCAAAGACCTGACGTCTAAATTAGCAAGAAAGACAGGATCCTTGAAAGACAGGGTTTCTAGTCTGTGCAGTATGGGGTTAGCCTGACACTGGTTTCCTCTGGGGCTTCCTGCCTGGCCTCTAGAGGGTGGAAGGTTAAGCTCATAAGACTGCTGGGCCCCAACAGTGTTGGAATCAGGCCTCCTTCCTATTAGCCAGTGCTCCTTTTAGGGCACATCAGGTGTTCATGGAAAGGGCCCCAGATGCTGTCAGCAAAGGGGCCTAGGAACATGGGGGTTGGCGGGGTAGGGGGTAGGTTAAGGGTGGAGCTAGACTGAGACTTCAAGGAACTCAAGCTCACAGCTAAGGACTATGAGCAGGGCAGGACTTGCAGGTTTCACTTCTCACAAGCCCTTCCTTCTCTCAGGAACCAAGAAGCTCCATAGGAGGCACAGGGAGACTTGTAGAGCCACAGGGCAAGGAATGGCTGCCCTGGTGCAGAGCTGGACTGGGCAAGCAGTCCAAGGGCCAAGGAACATGCGGGGGAAGGCTCCCAGACTACTCTGTCTAGGGTCAGCTGTCCCATGATCCTGTAATTCTTTTTTGTTAGCAAGAGGTGGCACTTATTAGAGTCCCACCTCTTCCACTGTATGCTGGTTATTGAATAACCAAGTCAGATAGAGAGGGACTAGCTATCTCTTAAGTATTAGCTGACAATCCAACTTATTCTTTCCCAAGACCTCGATAATAGCTTTATCAACTTCATTAAGACTTTGCACTAAGAATGATTCTGGGCTTGAACAGGGAACAATGTGTCCCACAGTAGCAATAGATAATGAACAGAAACCACCCCTAAGTACCTTCATTGCCACAACAAGCCATCAGGACCCCCAAGCACAGTCTCTGATCTCTGGAGAGGTGGAAAGAGGCCCCCTCCTCAGTTAACCCTGTTCCCCACCTCCTCTTTCTTTGCTCTACATCTACGTCTCTGATAGCCTTGCCTATGACTTAGAGACAATGGGGGTTTAAACACTCTCAGTCACTGATCACCACCCCTGCTTCAAACTGGGACAGCCTTGAAGCCCGACATCAGGTGACCTTGGCACTTCCCCTGAGGAAATGAACCTGGTAACCTGTTACTGGGTGTGCCAGTTCTAGGGTCAGCGGGTTCTGAAAAGGATAGGGCTGGGTACAGTAACGACCAGACCAGGATCAATTTGGGCTGTGCCACCACCTTCATCTTCTACCAAGTCCTCCACCAACACTGGGAGATATCCTAGTGGGGAAGGGCCAGCCAAGGACAGATACCCAGGGGCAGAGTCCTGAGTCATGCCTGCAGCATCCAAGAGTGAGCAGGGACAGGACAGGCTATGAAGGCCTCTGAGGAGAAAGCTTTCTTAGGGCAGGGAGCAGGCCCATGGAATCCCAAGCCTCTTGTCCTCCTCCTCTTCTTCTTCCTCTTCCTCCTCTAGCTGGGTCTTAGGTACTGCTCTGAGAGATGGAGATGACGTGGGGTTCAGCTAGCTAAGAGGTGAAAGTTCCACACTCCTGAACAAAGGCTTTATTCTGAGCAGAGCATAGGTGGGAATATGGTGATGGCCACATAGCTGTGGTCCTACTTGGGGAAGTAGGCCTTCCTTCTAGGATCCTTAGGAGGCCTGGTCCTGGCATCACCCTCACTGCCTCCTGAGCATGCAGAACGTAAGGCCTGAGCTACAGGTTAAGAAAGTAGTGATAAGTCCCACCCAGGTCCTCCACCATCACAACAACTTAGTGACAATCAGATGGGGGTAGAGTCTGATTTCAGGGCTCTGTCCCTATTGGCCAGCTCTTCTGAAGCCCATAAACTTGCACCCTTAACAACTCATGCTGTAGCTTACAGCCCTGTGCATTCATTCTTTCTAAGCTCTCAGGGCTCCCTTTTTGGTTTGGCTTTCTTCTCAAATATATATATTCCTCCTTTATAAATAAATAAATAAATAAATAATCACCTTAGCCACAAGTTTCATCTAGGAAGTTCTGAGTTCCTGTGGTTCCTGGCCAATGGTTTCTTCTCTGGGAAGGCTCTTGGGACCCAGCCTCATGTCTACAGATTTCTCTAATCCAACACTCAATCCTAGCAAGAAGCATGGGGTTCCACGGGCCAACCCGTTAACCCCTGACAGCTTTTGTGCTTTGTGCTAGTGTTACTTTGGGACTGTCTAACTAATCTCAGTGAGTGCTGGTACAACTTGACTGAAGAAAGATCCTGACCAACTATGCAGACAACTCCAAGCTGTTGGCAGCCTCCGAGACAGTCGAGACAGTCGGCTTGAGCGGGCAGCTCCTAACGAGGTGGGGGTTGGGGGAGGGAGTGTCACACGGACTTGTCCTTTAAGAAGGGAAAGAGGAAACATCAGGGGGGGGGGGGGGGGAAAGAGGAAGCCCAGAAAGCAGCTGCTGCTAGCTGCAATAAGACGTGGGGGATGGGCCTCCAGGTCACATGCTGGTGACGGGAAGATGAGCATCCTTGGGATCAGGCCTCTGCAAGATGAGGCACCCCCCCCCCCCCCAGCTCTCCTTAAGCAAGTTTTGTTTGTTTGTTTGTTTGTTTGTTTTTAATATAAGCACACTGTCGCTCTCTTCAGACACAGCAGAAGAGAGCATCGGATCCCATTCCAGATGGTTGTGAGCCACCAATGTGGTTGCTGGGAATTAAACTCAGGACCTCTGGGAGAGCAGTCAGTGCTCTGAACTGCTGAGCCGTTTCTCCAGCCCCTTAAGCAGTTCTCACTGCTGCCCTTATCAAGCATCTCTTTAAAGGAAGCAGGGAAATACGATGAGAGACAGGAACCATCTGGAACTCAGATCTGATCCCAGCCCTCTGGCCACAGAACAGGGAAAGGGACATCAGACTGCAGCCGAAGGAAGCTGAGCCTTCATTTCTGCTTCTGCTAACTTACGGTGACTTTTCAGCGAACTGTTTAACCTCTCAAGTCTCAGTTTTATTTTTAAAATAAAAGAATAAAGCACTGCCCAAAACTGTCACAAGGACTGACAAACACAACTGGTGTACAAATATCCAACAAGGACAGCATCTCTCTGTGTGTATTTGAGTATTTTTCTGCTCTACCTTCCTCACCAACTCTACAACACAGAACAATTGGTCAGCTTCGCCCAGCTTCCCTGGGAAGATTAAGGTAAAGGGGAAAACACAAACATCGTGGGAGTGGAGCTCCTGCCCCTCCTGCCTGTGAAAGCTGGCTCCCTCCACACCCATTCCTGCTCATCCAGCTGTTGTGTCACCCTGCTCCCTCCTCCAGGTCCTGAGTTTTTCCTCCTCAAAAGGCCTCAGTAAGCTCACCCAGCCCTATAAGCACCAGCCACAGTCATCTCTCTGGAAAGATGCCCATGCTGTCAGCTGACCCCAGGCATACCCATGAGGATATTGGCACAAAAGGCAAGGAACCAGGGAGTTCCAGGGCTAGGGACCCCTGGGTGTTTGGTGGCTCAGAAGCACAATGAACTGGTGGTCTTCTAGCTCTTGAGAGGGCGTGGAGTAACACCTAACTGGGCTGAAACTCCACAGACTGCCAGCCTCCACGCACCTGGTGCTACCTGCTCATAGCCCCACTCCAAGGAGTGTTTTCTGGCACACTGTGCTCCCTCTGGCTGGAGAACCAAACAACCAGCACCCAGACAAAGGCTGACAGATTTAATGATTCAAGTTGGCCTCCTCCCAAAGGATGAATCCTTCCTACAACAAACAGTACAACGGCCTAGCAAATCCCAATTACAGAGGCCAAGTGCTTTAAAAAGCTTTTCCTTTACATAGGTATCTTAAAGATAAAGAGGCTGTCAACTTGAGGGATCGGCTTGAGGGAGGGGAACAGGGAGGGGTTAGAGGAAGGATACTGAGGAGGGAATGTGATATAATTCTATTTCAATTAAAAATATTCTTTTAAGGCTGGGGCGTGGTGGCCACACTCCTGTGATCCCAGTACCAGGGAGGCAGAGACAGTCAGTTTGAGGTCAGCCTGGTCTACAGCGCCAGTTCCAGGACAGCCAAGTCTGCACAAACAGAGCCTGTCTTGAAAATTTTTATATATATATATACACACACACACATATATATGTTGCACATATATGTGTTTATACACACACACACACAAAGTAAATGTAAAAATCAAAATCAAGCTTCTCATTCAATCTTATTAATATTATCATAAGATATACAAATTGCATTTTTCTCTTATCGTTAAGAAAATGTGGCCTCACAGAGATTAAGTGGTTTGTCTAAAATGACAAATGACAGTGTAATTTTTTTATTTTCCACACATGTGATCATCAGGAGTACAGCGGGAAGAGGAAAGGCTTAGGAGTCAGGTTAACCTGGATCCAACTCCACTTCAGTCATTTGCCAGCCACATGATGCTGTACAAGCTACATGCTTTTCTGTCTCTCATTTTATCAGTATGTCCCATGGGGGAACTGATGCTTCATTTAAAAAGACAAATGAGAGGTCCGGGGTACACGGTAGCACGAAGGAAAAGCTTCTTCAGGACTTAATCTAAGCCTGGCACCCATCCAAGCACTCTCCGTTTAAACCTCAGCGCTCTTAGGAGTAGGTACCCTGTTATCCGTACTTCACAGGTGAAGAGTCCAAGACTGTCTATTATCTTCTCGTCTATTTCCATGCTCTACTTAAGGCCGTGCAAAAGTAATGTGTGATGGAGTTCATTTCTAACTTTCTTTTACACTGTAAGTCCTTACCCTGTTGTCTCTACTTGAGCTTATGTTTTGTTTAGCACAGAGAACGTGCATTGGTTTAACATCCCTCTGGAATGGTCTTTGCTAACCACAGAAAGAGTCACCATTCCTGCATGCTTCTTACACGCCAAGCAGTTTCTACCTCTACCTCTATCTAATACTTCGTACTCACAGACATACTCACAGGAGGCGGCTGTCTTTGAAATCAATTCAACTGACCTCTAAAGAGCACCATGTCTATGTGAATCATTGCCCTTTGACACTCACTGAATGCAGTGCTACCTCTAAAACTGCCAACTCAGGGCTCAGGAGCAGAGCGCTTGCTTGGCTCACCCAGGACCTTGGACACACCTAGGACAACAAAATCGAATAAACAAATAAAGCAAAATAAAAATAAGACCAATGGCTGCCGTGGGCACAGCAACTCTTCAGCTCTACCATTAATTCCGAGGTGAGATGATGCTTTTCATTTTCTCTGTGAGCCCCAGAGTTCAGTATAACATTTTTTCAGCAGAACTATACTTTGGTTCTTGGGGCAGGGGAGCATCTAAAGTCACCACACTCTAGGAAAATGGAAGAGAATATCTATTGAGGGTCCTCTATCAGCTACAGAAGTCAGGTGTCTTTCTGTGAGCTCTCAGACATACCCATTGATGAGGAAAAAAAAGAGGCTCTAAAAAGTGAATAACCCAAGAGTTCGTTGTGGTAAAAGGATTCCTATCCCTGTATGCCTTGAACTTTGCAGAGTACAGCCGTTAGTCTCACGTTAAGTGTGCAAGTGGGACTCAGATGTTACTCAGTTGGTAGAGTGCTTGTCTAGAATGTAGAAGGCCCTGAGCCCAGGAATTCAAGGTCATACTTTGCTACAAAAGCAGTTCAAGACTGGTGTAGACTGAAGGCCTTAGTTTTAAAAGACATTGCACAAGTGAGGTGTGTTTAGAAGGCTGTGTTGTGTGCATTCCTGTACTGAGGCTGGCATGTGATGGATTCTTTACCATGATTCACCCTCATTTTCCCTAATATATGCTACTTTGGGCTAAGGTTGTAGCTTGGTGGTAGAGCATTTGAGTGGCAAACCATGAGTGCGTGGTTATGGGATGTGTTTCGTGGATGGGAATGTGATTTGCCTCCGATGGTAGTAGGTGCAAGCGGTAAGTCTGGGAAGAAGCAAGCATGTGTGATAAAATCCTGTCAGGGCAGGCTCCGGCTTGGTGACTAGCTTCACATAATGGTGAAAGTCAGAGTTCCTGGAAAACCATCTAGAAACTATCTTTTACCTTTTAAAAAGTACTGAAATTAGGATGGCTTTGCAAACCAATGCTCATTCGTCAGCATTAGCATCACTGGGAAATCAGAAGAGAAAAGCAGTTTCTCTACATTAAACTCATAAAGATAAAACGCCATTACTTGTATAAATAGTTCAGAAATTTCTGTCTGATCAATTACACAGATTTCAGTATTTCACTTCTGTCCACGTTTTTTTGTTTTGTTTTGTGGTATTTAGGGATTGAGACTAGGGTCCTGCATGTTCTAGGTAAATGCTCTGCCAGTAAACTGCAAGCTCAGCCTTTTTTTATTTTCTGTTTTGAAATAGAGTCCCCATACTTGCCCAAGTTGGCCTTGAATTCACAATTCTCCTGCCTCAGCTTTCTGAGTATCAAACAATTACAGGCCTAGCCACATGTTTCCATTGATCCTGATGTTTGTCTTACAGCAGCATGCAGAGTTGTCTGCCATAATTTCAGCTAGCAGCCAAAATGTTACATAGGTTGCAACTCTGTTTCTTTAATTTGAAATACAGCAACTTCCCAGACCACTGATTCTCACCTACAAACCAGATGCTTAAGGGCCTACCCCAAACTTATTTTGCTGTTTATAGTCTTTGCATATTATGTGAATGAGTTTCAAATTTCTTTAGGGATATATTTATTTTTATTTTATGTGTTTGAATGTTTGCCTGCATGTATGTGCACCACTTGTATGCCTGGTTCCCATGGAGACCAGAGGGTGTCAAATCCCCTGGAACTAGAGTGACAGATGGCTGTGAGCTGTCATGCGAGTGCTGGGAATAGATCCCGGATCCTCTGGAAGAGTAGCCAGTGTTCTTAATGAATGAGGGATCTCTTTAGTCCATCTCAGATTTTTTTGTATGTTGTGTCTAAAAGTTTTTCCTCCCTATAACATGTGCTTGTTCATTATAAATTGAGTACTTACTCTTCTGACAGTCCCACCTGAACAACTTTAAGCACATAGTAGTGGACAGTTAGGGAGACTCTTCTGCTCTTCCTAAGAAACTGCGTTCCAGAGATTGCTAAGCCAGGATGTGCAGGACCAGCACTAACCACACAGGACTAAGTGAACTACAATGACTGTCACTTAGAGTTGAAATGTTATTACAGTGCTCCCTTTTCAGGATGCCAGTATAAGGAAGACCTTTTTCTTTCCTCTTAAGTGATCCATAACCCATGACAATTTAATAGGCATTGTGTTTTGTTTTGTTTTTTAAACTGGACTCCTCAGAATGCAGCAACTTTCAGCGAGTCTTCTTGTTTTACAGGGTGACATGGCTATCTGTACAGCTCCCATAAGAATCTCTTCTTTTTCAACAAGAGCATATTTAGAACTGATTACATCACCAGGGCCTTGCCTGGATGCTGTATTCGAGCAGGATGTCTATTTAATATCAACTCTAGCAGCCCCTTTGGAGGGACTGGGGCTCACTGTACGGAGTCAACACTAATAAAGCACTCCAAGGAAAGTGGTTTTCTGAGTTCCCCGTCTTACAAATAAAAGAAAGTCAGTTTTTCAGATCTAAAAGCCTTATGATATTTGCGGGGATGTAAAGAAAGAGGGGTGTGACCAAATCTATAGCAGGTAAAATCTGAAAAGACAGTTTCTTGGCATCTTATCTCAAGGCAAAAAAAAAAAAAAAAAAGTAAAATGGCTGTTTAAAACAAAACAAAACAAAACAATGCATGGCTACTTATGAAAGAATAGGGCAGTGGCTCAGTCTGTAAAGTTCCTCAGCAGCCACCTTAAAAGCCTGACAAGCTGGTAGCTGCATCTGTGCTCCCAGGCCTGGGAGGCAGAGACAGGCCGGAGCTACCTAAAGCGCTATAGAACTCACTGCTAAGTTCTAGGTCCCAGTGAGAAACCCTGTCTCAAAAACTAAGATGGATGGCTCCTGAAGGCAGACACCTGAGGTTGACTTCTGGCCTCACAGAGACACACATGCGCCACCACTGCCAAAAGATGGACACACAGACACACACAGACACACACAGACACACAGACACACACACACACACACATACCTTAACATTTTCTTTTAAAGATTCCTTATGAAAACTTCCAACAGCACAAATTTAACATGACCAATCTGGTTAATTAGTGGTTTTGCTGTACATAAGTAAACAATGAGATTAAATCTAAGGAGACCCACTTTATTGCATGATCAAAATTTTTTCTTAGTGATTAAAAACAAAACAAAACAAAACCCTGAAATGGAGTCTATAAAGAAAACAATGTTTTAGAGAAAGAACATCTTCCAGATTATCTGAATCTAGTTAGTCATTTATCCTGATTTTAGTTTTTCTTGACATTGAGCAATTTTACTCTCGTAAGTGGTAGCTAATTGATAAGTCATATGAAATATGTCCACTAGTGAGATAGCTTCAAGAGTCTTAATGTATAAATGAGTTTATCTGTATTATGCTTTTAAAAATTGTGGTGCTATACACAGCATAAAACCTCACCCTCTCAACCACCCGTAAATGCAAGGTCAGGGCAGCTAAAGTCGGGGACAGCGAGGATACTGTCAGCCACGTCCACTCAACGGCAACTCGCCCCTCCCCGTGAATTCTCTTTCTACCCAATTATGACATCTTCTAGCTCCTTCATTATGATGGCAATACACTCTCTCACACTCCTGTTCATCTCCTTTTGAGAGTCACTTTATATTTTATATCTTTCTGAAAATACAAAACTCTTTAATAGTTCCAAATTTAAGAAGGACCACATAAACCATCTAAAGGATTTTGTATATGATGATTAGCCTGTAGGCCTGGAAATAAAATGATACTTTTTAAAACCAGGCCAAATTGATCACTAAATATCTGCCCAATCTAAAGATGACCCTTAGTTTAGTTTGGGAATTTAGATTTGGCAATGCTGTATCATCTGTTTTTTTCAAAAGAAGTCAGCAACTGATTATTTTGTTAAGTTTTATAGTTTATAAATGATGGTAACTAACAACATATTTTAACACCCTCCCGTCCCCTCCTCTTTAGACTGCTCCAAAAAGCTCAATGGAGACTGGCTAAAACCTTTTCTCCCAGCATAAGGGTGACCTTGTGGTTGTGGGAACAGCTGCTGTAGAAGCCGCTCACGCTTTTAGGGTGGCCACCCAGCTGCAGCTCTGATCACAGAGATCGGCCCTAGCGAGGTATCCCTGAGACGGGACGGTGTCCCCAGGCAGGCTTAACAGAACCAGTGATTTCTGGCTTGTTACCTAATCCAATCAATAGAGGACCTAAGCTCTCTGGCTCCATTTATATTCTACCAGTTCTTGGCCTCGGTTCCCCACAGGCAAATCCGGATCCCCTAAATACACAGATAAGACTTGGAGGCACTCCACAGGTACCTGCCTGTGCGCCTGTGTTTGCAGATACAGATGGCAAACCCTAAAGGATGAAGACTCCTAAGCACCCTGTTCTTCACCGGGGTTATACAGAAGTCTGGGCTAGTGTGGAATTAATAGTTCTGTGTTACTAACCTTCCCCGCCTGCGCCACCAAAGGAGCCCTGCCAGATAGAACTAGAACCCCATCCCCCACTCCGGGGACGAGCAGAAACATCCGCTGCCCGAGCAAGTCTTCGCTCATCTTGGCAGCCTCCCTCCCCAGCCCTACTCACCAGCTGTCCCTAGAGAAGGCACGGAGAAACCAGACACCCGGAGCCAGGGAAGACCGCATTTTGGGGCGCTGGTGCTCGAAGCTGGGACTACGGAGGCTGCAGAGCCGGCGAGCGCGTCCCCGCCAGCGTCCGCAGCAATTTAAATGCCCCGCCGGCTGGCCCGCCCCAGGCAGGCCCGTGGCCAGAGCCCCCGCCCCTTGAACATGACCGTCCTGCCCTCTAGGTCGCACTGAGTGCAAACCCTAGCTATCCCTCTGGGCTCACTAGCCACTGTTTTTTAACCACTGCCATCTGTTTTCTCGAACTTTCTCTCCTTGTCGGAAACCAGCAGTCTTGAGTTTCCTGGGGCTCAACTTTCTTGTCTATGCTTTTCCATTTCACTACCCACGAGGGGATGGGGAACTGAAAACAGCCCTACAAGTCATCAACTCTGTGTGACACAGTCACTCTCTGTCACACAGTCTCCTGCAGTGCTGTCTGTCCTGAGTTCTGTGCCCTTGCAGAGCAAATTAGGCGCTCTGTGTGAGAGCGCGCAGTGGGACCACCACGCTGACACGTGATCTGCAGCGCTCTTCCGGAGCCCTGGAAGTGTCTCAGGGAGAAAAAGGATCCCCAAACCCACCTCACTGGGCCTTCGGGGAGCCTTCCTGCAGCTCCACTAGCCAGTTCGGCCTGCAGTAACTATGTTGCCTATTCTCCAATCTCCCCTTTCCAGGCATGCAGCCAGGTGGCAGTGAAGAGCTACAAGGGTCTTCCGTGCTCATAAAATGCCTCTAGCTTGAAGATTTCAGAGTATATTTCCACCTATAAAAAGAAGCTGTGATGAGATTCTTGTGTAGGAAACGGAGGGCAAAATACTGTGGGTGGAAGGGAAAGTATTCGCCTCAAAAGTAAACTTGTTACTAGTACATAAAATAGGAATGTGTCTGTGCAAATGGGTTTCAGCCCTTACCCCACCCACCCCTAACTCCTAGGAGTGCCCAATATTCAGAGCAAGGTCAGGGAGGTGCAGCAACAGCTCCACCAAACAGTGGAGGACTCAGGATAATGGGCTTGGCTTGTCAGCCCTGGTATCAAGCAGACAGAGGGTAAGCAGAGTTATAAAACCCTTGGATAATACCAGCAGTTGGGAGAATGGGTCTAGTGCCAGAAATAAAGGCAACAAGTCAAGGGCAGGGTTAAAGGATTAGAGGAAGGAGGAAGGCAATAGGCAGGAGGCCCAAATGCTGTGTTGTGTAAAATGCTGTAGTACGACCCAGTGAAATCCCAAGGTACGGGGTCTGGGGAGATGGCTCAGTAAGAACACCTCCTCTGCAAGCATGAGGACCTGAGTTTGAATCTCCAGCACATACATAAAAAGCCAGGCATGGCTGCCCAGGCCAGCGATGTCAGCACCAGAGGAGGCTGACAAATAGACCCGGAAAGCCTCACCGGCTGGCCAGCCAGCCCACCCAAAACTGAGTATTTGTTATTCAGTAAGAAACCCTGCCTTAAGACAATAATGGAGAATGACAGAAGACACTCAAGGTCCTACTCTAGCCACCATGTGTACATACACAGGTAAATGTACCAAGTAAAACACACACACACACACACACACACACACACACACACACACTCACTCACAATAAACAAGCAAACTCTACATACTGCCTAAGTACTCATCCCTTTCTGTACCTACCCCTTTCTTACCATTCAGTGAAGAGGGAATTATCAAAATGGGTAGCATGACTTTAAGTTCTCATTTGCCCAGGGCACTCCAAACTCAGATGGCAAGCACTCCTGATTATAAAGAAGACACAAGAGTGAGAAGAGTGAGCGGGTATCTTCAGAATGCCAGCTACTGATTTCTAGCAGACAAAGAGAAGGTCAAGTTGCAATACAAATGAACCAAGGAAGCTGAAGGTCATCTGAGGTTACTCAGTAAGTAGATATCAGTAGAAGAATGGAAAGACTATTGCCAGGGCTTCTGTTGTGCTAGCTAGACTTTAGCACTGGAGGACAGCTGTCTCTCCATTTGAAAGCCAGGCCCACGACTGTTCTGCATGCTTTCCTAAAGATGTACTGGTGTCTCTTCCACAGCTGTATCTTCGAGTGCTGAAACTGTAAGACTAGGTGCTCATAAGTGCTTACTCTAAGTGCTCTGAGGCTCTAACAGTATGCCCCACTATGTGCCAACAAGTACCGAGGAGCAGAGCCAGTCCTCAAACAATCTTTGCTGCCTATGAATTCCAGCCATAAATCCCTGTCCAGGTGTTAGGATGGACCTGAGGCATATCTATCAGCTCATTTTCACTTACTCCTGTAGGTGACCTGGATGCTCTGCTTTCTGCTGCTTGAGAGTGACACAGAGGGATATTACAACCCAGGTATTCCTTCTCCCCACTGACAGCACCTCTCCACTCCTGCCTCACCTTCCTGTATCTGACACCCCCATAGAGCACCTTCTGGAACCCTGTGGGATGTGACTGGGGTTTGAAGAAATGAGGAAGGGAGGAACGACTCAGTCAGCCACTGAAGGAAAAGATCCAAATTCCTAATTGACAACCCTCTAATGACTGTAGTTCAGTATTAGGCACTTGTGATAAAGAAACTCAGTGTTATTAGCCTTTTTAACCACCAAGCATCAGTTTCGACTGCTACTGAGTTTCAATGATCACCCATGTGACTTTCCAGGCTTTCTGTTTAGACTCGTAGCAATGAGTGTCTTCCTTAGTTTTATGGACGGGACAAAAGGCCTTGAATGCTCTTGAATAGTAGCGAGCTAATGCCAGTATTTAGAAAGGTAAGCAGACCTACCTAAGTGTGGTATCTCACTAAAAGGATAATTATTCCAGCCATTCTCTAGTATAGCCACAGTGAGCCTGCCATCCTAGCAGTGATCCCTTGGCCAGGTGCTTGGCCTGCCCAACTAGGAGGCTAGGTCCCTGCTCAGGTCAGAAATTCCATTCTCTTGACCAGTTCACCCTCAATGGGTCTTGATTGCTACTGTTCCTCCTTCTGAAGCTTTGTCTTCATCCCTCTGACTTAGGTAACCCTAAATCATTTATGAACTAGACCAGGGTTCAGAGCCTCTCCCCGACCACCAACACTTTTGGTATCTTTTGGTCTTTAGTTGGACACCTTTGCAAAGGATTGAGAAGACAGATTCGTGGTCAGGAACCTATAGGAGCCTTTCCAGAGTTGCCTTGTCAGAAGGCTTCTTGGGAGGAAGCATGTGACAGTCTGTGCCTGTCAGGGTCAGTGCTCCCCTTGGGTTGGCTAAGGCACTCTATAGGAAGACTCCCAGGTACCTGGAAGCTTTTATGTAATGAGGAGAATAAACCTGAGCTCCAGACTGCCCACCTCCCTCACAGTTTCTACAGTTCTCCTCTCCCTTCCATTCTCAGAACATTTCTGTATTTCTTCCCCATGAGTCGTAGGTCAGACTAATATTCAATTTCATTTGAAGGTTTCTGAATGACAGTTCATCTGGAAAGTTTTCCCCAAGTTATGCAGATAAAGAAGCCAGTTCAAGTGGAGGGCAACTGTATCTGGTCCTTGCCAGCTGTGACTCCCAGTAGACACTGGTTTTAGCCTCGTGTCATTGGGCTGAGCTCCCATGACATGGTAGAAGTGGGCTTTTCTATACTTCAACAACAGTATCAAGGAGAGCTAGCAAAAAGAAGTGGCCCTAACCTCTCTCAAGTTCTCAACCAAGGGGTCACACATCCTAGAGCAGCAGGTCTCAGCCTGTGTGTTGTGTTGTGACCCTTTGGGGATTGAATGATCCCTTCACAGGGGTAAGAGATCAGATATCCTGTATATCAGATATTTACATTACAATTCATAACCAGCAAAATTACATTTTTGTAATTTGTAACTGAGACAATTCTGGCTCTCAGTTCTCATATCTACAAAACATGGACAGTGACACCTGCAGTGAGAGGTGGCTGTAAGAACTAGAATTTACTTATATAAAAATGTGTAATAGTGCCATGACATGTTCAGTAGTTCTTGTAGGTAGAGAGATTATGTGTGTATGATTAGACATCGGATCTTACAAGAGCTGACGCGTATAGTGGCACGTTTGTCTTGCAAAATCCTTAACAGTGTGCTTGTGTACAAGACAAACCTATGCTATGCCACTCAATGAAAGCTACATTTCTGAAATGCCTATCAAAGAAAAGCTCCACCTTGATAAAAGTTACAAATGGGTTTCAATTTACCAAAGATGGGACTGCTGGTTAATAATGTCCTGAAGAACTGGCTTTACACACCACATCTGCTGCTTCTCCCATATCAAGCCTCCTCAGGACACTAGTAGGCCAGCAGAACAGAAACAGCACAACCTTAAAGTCCTTATAGAAGGCAGAACAGTGTGGCACGAGTGCTTAACTATTATAATTTTTCAAAGTTGCTTTGTTTAAGGGAAAACTAAGAAGAAGCAAATGACAATGGTAAGGACTTTGTCTCCGTGACCTAGTCTCATAAGTTGCAGATGGTCTTTATGTGAAAGTAATAATTCATCCATTTACTGATTTGTTCAGTGTCCGTTCTATACTAGGCAGAGGACAAACTGATAAGTCAGGCATAGTGCCTAACTTCAAAGAATTTACAACTGAATAGATCAGAGATGTATAGCACAGTCCCACCTCAAGGGTAAGTTGGGAAATCAATGCAAACAAGAACGCACACTACAGAGTGTGTTCTTACAGCTAAGGATAACCCTGAGATGGGATCAAATAATTGTTAATATCAGAAAGCTTCAGTATATGTAACATGTCCAAATTTGAGGAATGGCTAGCTGCTTATCGTGTAGAGAAGATGAGAAGCTGGGACCCACAGAGCACATCTGCAAAACAACATACCACATAAGGCATGATACCAAAGGAAGCTCTGTATAGCTGGCAACATAGTTTTCCACATGTACAGCAGATATGACTGTTCTTAACTGCAGTGAGGCGGTTAAGGGCAGTGAATGGCCATGCTAACAAGTTGAGATTTTATCCTTTGGATAGCAGGCTGTTATAATAAGAGGGTTTCATGAAGGGTTTTAAAATACTGAGCCTAGTGGTCCATATTTGAAACCCTAGCACTTGGGAGGCAGAGGCAGAATTCTAGGTTAAACCTTTGCTAACACAGACACTGCCAGAAGGGAGAAAGGGAAGTGCCTAGAAAAGTTAACCATGTGCAGTCAAAAGACCAAGCAAAGAGCAGCCAAGCAATAAGCAGCCCACTCCAAACAAGCAGCAGACAGAGCACCATAGCTCTCCACTCCTGTTAGCCAAGACTGTAGCGGACCCAGATTTCTGCTTACACCTGTCTACAACAGATCCCATGCCCTGAGGCGGCATCTGAGTACTTCAAATGTGAAGAAACTTTTGCTTCCTTGCAGTGACCATGAGTACTCCAACCCATACACCAAAGCACCGTTGGAAGTCCACTCTTCCTCCCATATGACTGTCAACAGAGGCCTAGTCAGAACTCTCATCCATCTCAATAGTAATGAGGCATACTTGGTCCCACAAGGGTGACAGTGAGGACCAGGTAGGAAACCTACATTTATACCCATGGGCACCTAGCAGAGTAGGCCAAAAACAAAAAACAAAGACATGACCCCCAGAACATACTGTCACTTTTCTAGGAAATGTAAACTGTGTGTCAGCAAGATGGCTTAGCAGGTAGGATGCTTGCTGCCATGCTTGAGAGCTGGAGTCAGTCCCTGGAACTCACATGATGGAAGGAAAGAACTGACCTCCGAAAGCTGTCTTCTGGCCTCCACGGGTGCACCATGCACATACATGCATGCATGTCCACAGACTCATTTTTAAAGTTTGAAATGCACTTACCATATAGTTAAGTTTCATTCTTGGGCATGCATACTGACTAAGTGAACATTTCTATCCGCACAAAACCCAGTACATAAATGTCCACAGCAGCTCATCTAAACAGCAAAAATTTATAAATGTCCCTTGATAAGTAAATGGTGAGCGCCTGGTATAGGTGGTACAAACCCTAATTCCCAGCACTCAGGAAGCAGAGCAAAGCGATCTCTGAATGTGAGGCCAGCCTGGTCCAGGACGGCCAGGCTGTCTCGAAATCCTGTCTTGAAAAAAACTTAACAAATAAAAATTAAATGGTTACATCAAAAAACCAAATAGTACATGATTTCATTTATATATGTTGTAGTGAAAAATTATGAAGATGAAAAGGATATAAAGATGACTGTGTTAGGGATGGTGAGGAGGGGAAGATATGAGTTTAAGTTTATAGGGTAACACAAGGATCTTGGTTACAATGGAGTCATTCTGTATCTGGATCGTGTTGTGCTTACTTGGATCAAAACATGATATATTGAGACAGAGGGATATGCGTACATATTGGCCAGTCTTGGTGTAAACTACCTAACAGGCAGGCTGCAAGACTCACGATTAAGTGTAGGATTGACTTAAATTCCTTAATTTGAGATCTATGTTGTCAGAAATTCCTATTTTTCAAGCCCTAATCATTTTTCTAAGCATTTTTACTAAATCTTTCTGCCCCTACTTCCTAGTAATAAACTGGAACAAGATCTTTCCCAGTTTATAATAACTGAGCTCTAGTTATAGAGATGGACAGGCATCACTTGAACAAAGGCAGAAATATGCCAGGGGCTCCCAGGTTCCTATCACATCCTTACATCACACAGAATGAGGGCTGGGTAGCAATGCCCTGAGTTAAAACATTCAGCCCTGGGGTTGGAGAGACGGCTCAATAGTTAAAAGTATACTGGTCTTTTGGAGAAGGGAGATTTGGTTCCCAGCACTCAAATGGTGGCTCGCAACCATCCGCGTCTCCAGTTTTAGGAGATCCAGCATTCTCTTCTTGCCTGTAGGGGTTACCAAGCATGCAAGTGATACAGGCATACATGAAGGCAAAACACCTGTACACATAAAATAAAAATGAGTAAATGTTTTTTTTAAAAAACCATAAACAGTTACCAAGTAGAGAAGAATGCCTATGTGCTGAATAGTTTAAGTAGGTATACTGTGCTGGGAAGTTTCTGACCACAAGAGATCAGGCAAGTTTTCACAGAGCACTTTGCCTCAGAGGAAGTAAGTGTTTAAAGTTGAAAAATTCAAAGGGCACTTCACTCAAACAAGAGCCAGTTAATCCTGAGGGACACTCCTGCCAACTGACCTAAGTGCTCCCAGATCTCTATAGCCCCAAGGCCATCCACCCCATGAGATTTACAAAGGGGCAATACCCGCCACCCCATGAGATTTACAAAGGGGCAATACCCAACTGAAACCCATCTTAGCAAGATTTCTAGCCTCGACTACAAAGATAAGGGCTCCCGCCAAACACAGGCACGTAAAGGAGCCGCACAGTCCATTTCCTGCATGTCAGATAAACAGAATTACACCACCTATAATAGCCTGAATAAATTCCCTGTTCCTGTTGCCTCAGTGGGCCAGTATATAGAAATGCAGGTCGAACTGTACTATGCTTCTAGAGCAAAACTAACTCATAAAATTTATATAGATGAGCCATTCATCTAAACATTTCTATCTTTGTAAATCGTCAAGAGAAAGAGGTAGTAGATAAGGGGTTTAAACAATGGGAAGCAAGAGATAAATATTTACTGAGCACCAACTATTTCCAGCTATCATCCATCACTTGTCTGTGTCAGACACATTCCTTAATCGATGGACTTCCAGGTGGAGGAGCCATTACATGTAAATCTACAAAGGTGATAATAAATAGCAACTGCTGTCACGAACTCATGACTAGCTAAACTGCTCATTCCTGTTGCGTTAGTTTATGCTCCATTCCACTGTGCTTCGGACTCTCCCTTTGCTCTCCCATTGTTAGTCCTACTCTCAGCTCTACTCCTCATGTGCCTGTGTTACCCTCTCCCGGTCTTTACTGTATCCAATGTGAATGACTGAAGTTACTGACAGTGTGAGAATGAGTTAGAGCTACATGGGAAGACTACCCGATCCCAGCTCCTCAAAGACAACAGTGGTATTAGTCTTTTCTTTCATCTTAAATTTTTTTAGGCTTATGTGAATAAATGTTTTGCTGGTGTGTGTGTGTGTGTGTGTGTATGTATGTATGTATATATATATATATATATATATATAGAGAGAGAGAG
>JADRCD010222491.1:0-10329 GCA_019843815.1 Montemys delectorum | reverse complement strand
GCCTTGACTGTCCTGGAACTCACTCTGTAGCCCAGGCTGGCCTCGAACTCAGAAATCCACCTGCCTCTGCTTCCCAAGTGCTGGGATCAAAGGTGTGCTCCACCACCAACCAGCTGCAGTCAGTGTTCTTAACCGCTAAGCCAACTCTCCAGCTCTCCCTCCCAGCCCTGCTACCTCCGCCCCACTCTCTGTAGCTGTCTTCAGACAGCCCAGAAGAGGGCATCAGATCGCATTATGAATGGTTGTGAGCCACCATGTGGTTGCTGGGATTTGAACTCAGGACCTTTGGAAGAGCAGTCAGTGCTCTTAACTGCTGAGCCATCTCTCCAGCCCCCACCCATTATTCTTAATTGAGATAAAATTCACAGACTATGTCTCTTACAATGTGGGTTGTGTAGGCTGACTCTTTAACTCCAGATAACTGAAAGGCGGAAGGTAGCATGCTTGTCTTCACAGAAAGCTGAAGTGGTAAGGAATGGGTTAAACACAGAGTAGAAGCATGCCTCTGGACTGCCATCCTCAGGAAGGCTATTATGGGATGTTGCCTTCAGTGAGCACTGGGTATCCCCACCCTGGAAAAAAGCGGTTTCCCGCACCCAGCTTGTGTTTCTAGGTACCTTGACTCATGTGAGACACCACCTCTCCCTTTCACTGAGATCTTGCTCTGCATTCTCCTTGGCTCTTCAGCTCCTGTGGTCTCTATGGACTGACTCTAGCCCTTGTTGTTTGGAATCAGATTGCCAGGGGCACTCATGAAGTGAAACTCACAGAGCATGAGTTTCAGTTCTGCGAGGCACACTAGGCAGGGCTGCCGGGCCATGTAGCTCTAGGCTCGGCTTTCAGAGGAACCTCAGCACTTGCTTTTGAAATCTAAATTTGCATAACAGCTTTATGTTGAAAATAGATGGGTATTCTTAGACACCAGGACTCTAGGAGCATACAGAGGTTGTTGATCTCAGCTAGGGAGGAACGCAAGCACAGGTATCATTCCTGACGGTGGTCAAACTGATTTAGAGGTGAGAACCAGAGAATTCCTAGTGAGTCCTGGAGCAGCTCATGGAAGCTACCAGGGTTTGGATGAGCTCTGTGGCTCTTCCTTGTCACCAAAGAACCGTTTGTGGAAAGAATTCTCTCCTCATCTCTTTGATCTTCCCTGCAGATGGGGTGGGGTGACCTGGGTGTGAATGGAGAACCTTCCAGAGAGACCCCAAATTTAGACCGGATGGCTGCAGAAGGGATGCTTTTCCCAAGCTTCTATTCTGCCAACCCTTTGTGCTCACCATGTAAGTTGCTGCTGCTCCCTAGCCCCATTCTTGGGACCCAGTCCGCCAGCAGAGTCTGGCACAGTTGCCCCTCCAGCCCTGTTCTAGGTAGGACAGCATTTTCTCAGGTGTCAGGGAGGCTGCAGGTGGAATGAGGCCTTTGTTACTGATTATACTGGCTCCTGACTCTGAGTCCTCTGGCCACCGTAGGTTTGAAGCTTACGGGCCCTTTAAGGGCAATAGCTTACCTTAGCTTCAGCTATTTGTCTCCCAGCAAGCAGCGATCACTCTGCCCCAGAGGAGGGCTGATGTCTGTCTCCTAGAACTGCCACACTGCCCTCAGAGCATTGTCTGCACTTCCTGGTCATAGGACATGGATATTGTGGGGAGGCAGTAAGGCCATGTCCTCTTCCCAGGGAATGTCCCTCCTTCTATACTGGTGATACAGAAGTGCTGACATTAAGGAAGAGCAGTAGATAGGATGAGCAGGCAGTAGGAAGCAGGTCATGTGGCCTACAGTCTCGTGGCTGTCCCAGAGCTCAAGAACTGAGCCCAGGAGCAGAGATGACCGGCAGAGCTCAGCTTTATGACCCTCCATTGATCCTCAGGCCATTATGCCATCTCCCAATGCTACAGCTCAGTGATACAGAGGCTAGAGGGATTGAACCACAACAGCCGGGCAGCAGTGGCTCAGGCCTTTAATCCCAGTACTCAAGAGGCAGAGGCAGGTAGTTCAAGGCCAACCTGACCTACAGAGTGAATTCTAGGATAGCTCGGGCTACACAGAGAACCAAAACCCAAGAAATACAACAGCTTAGTGTCAACCTGACGCATTCAGGACAGACCCATCCCAGGAGCTGTGCACATGGGAGGTGCTACAGAGCTGTCTGAGGGTCCTACCGGATTTGTTACAGTGTCTGTTTTTATCCTTCTATGTAGCGAGGGCAGCCCTGCTCACAGGACGGCTGCCCATCCGCAATGGCTTCTACACAACCAACGCACATGCAAGGAATGGTATGCCTCCCTGCCCCACCTTACCCCCATGGCCCTGCAGGTACCTCTGTCTAGACTAGGGAAAGCTGGTGTCCTAGGCCTCAGTGTGAGAGGGTTGGGACCTGGAGTGGTAGATAAAGACAGCCTAAGGCAGAACTAAGTACCACAGTGCAGGTCCCATGTGACAAGCTTCCTCCCTGAATTGGCCCAATGAGAACCACGCTGGTGCTGCAGCACCTCAGGTATACCACACAGCACCCTCCCACCTCCCTTGACCTGCTCCTGGGGCACTGCCTGGCATGACTCCTATTCCACTGGGAAAGCTATAGGGTTTTAGGTCAGGGCAGGGAAGTTCTGGAAACAAGCTCAAGAGCTTGGGTGGGGTCTCTCCGGATGGGGTCCCAGATGAGGTAGGATTTCAAGTGGCCTTGAAGAAAAGGAACATGGAAAGAACCAGGAGTATAGCCTGTGGGGAACAGTGTGGTGACAAACGGCACGCCAGGTGGAGAGGTGAGAGACAGGTCAGAGTGGAGGTACCATAACGCCATCCCCACCATGTTGGTGCTGACGTGGAGGGTCCTGGGAAGTGTCTACTGTGACCATAGTTCTGCCTGTCCACCTTAATGGGGCAGCGTGTGTATCCATTACAGAGATGTGGTACTTCTTCTTCCAGCCTACACGCCTCAGGAGATCATGGGCGGGATCCCTAACTCAGAACACCTCCTGCCCGAGCTCCTGAAGAAGGCAGGCTATACCAACAAGATCGTGGGCAAGTGGTGAGTCCCAGGCCTGCCTCTTGGGAGGAGTAAGATCTCAGTTCTAGGTCTGTTTAGATTTTTGCAGGGAGTTTTTTTTTTGTTTTGTTTTCTGAGGCAAAGGTCTCAAGCTGATTTGGGGTTTGTGATCCATTTCCTGAGCCTTCTACATGCTAAGATTATAGTCGAGCGCTATCTATAACCTCTGCAGGGAGCTTTTACGAACTTGGTTTTCCAGGCATACACATAGTACACAGATGTGCATGCAGGCAAAACATCCACGCACATAGAATAAAAATAAATACATCTTTGGTGTCTGAAGTGAGGAACTTGATGAGGGCGCACATCTTTTTTGTTGTTGTTCTTGTTGTTTTGGTTTTTTTGTTTGCTTGTTTTTGTTTTTTGAGACAGGGTTTCTCTGTGTAGCCCTGGCTGCCCTGGAACCACTCTGTAGACCAGGCTGGCCTCGAACTCAGAAATCCGCCTGCCTCTGCCTCCCAAGCGCTGGGATTAAAGGCGTGCACCACCACCGCCTGGCCAAAGGCACACATCTTTAACTCAGTACTTGGGAGACCGAGACAGGCAGGCCTCTGGGTTTGAGGCCATCCTGATCTACATAGCAAGCTCCAGGCCACCCAATGCTACACAGTGAGGCCCTGTCTCACATAAATAAAATTAAACAAAACAGTCACGATCTCAAGTCCAGTAGGACACCGAGACACCGGCCTCCTGGAGAACTGTCTCAACAGGACATTGACCAGCACTCAGCCATCCCTGCCACCTCATTCCTTCCCACCATGCTTTCTGTCATCTCTGCCCCAGCCATGACCAGTAGAATGTTGCTAAATGGACCAGCCACGTTCTTGCACATGGATGAGACAGTTTGCCAGCTGCCAGAGGGCTAAGCCACAAAGAAGTGGCTCAGTGGATGCAGGGGAGCAGTGGATAGCTGCGTCTATGGGATGGAACAGTCAGGTGGACAGGTGCTTTTGCTGCTCTGTGGCCGGTTTCCATCACTGAGAGTCATCTCCTTCTCTTCCGCAGCATCCCATGATCCCCCGATGGAACTCTCTCTAGCCTAAAGCCGAGCAGGCCCCCTTTCCTCATGATATCCTCCCCAGTCTTCTCTGTGTCTTCGTGGCTCGTGGGTCCCCTGCAGATGGTTTCTCTGAGTCTGTTACCAGACACAGGGTTAGAGAACCTGATATCAGGAGATCCAGGTGACCCAGAGGCTGCCTAAGAAATGTCTGTCACCTTTCAGGCAAACAAGGAAACCTAGCCATAACAAGGATTTGACAGAGAAGAGCCAAGACAGGCATCAGGCACCTCCTCACCTGCACAGACCCCCAGCAGGTGGCAAGGAAGTCTGGGAAACTATGTCAGGCAAGGGAGCGCAAAGAGCTGGAGGCCCCAGGGTGACTAGAGATGCCCGTGTCTTGCCTGACAGTTCTGCCAAGTTTTTAGCTTCCTGCTGTCAGTGACTGAGTGGGCTGAGTTAAACAGGCACAGTTTCTGCAGAGCTACTAATCTTCATGGATGACTTCTGAAAGAAAAGAGGTGACCAAGAGGGGCAGCAGCACTGATGAACTCTGAAAGAGACACAGTGAGCAGAGGCCGGCAGGGAGAGCTTCGGTTGGTCCTCTATGAGCAGAGTTTAGTCCAGTGCTGTCCACTGCAGCCAGGACTGCCCTGTGTCCTTTACACAGACATCATCTTCCTGACCAAGTCCTACATGGACTAGCCTGGGCTAGTAAGTCTGCCAGCAGCCAAAGTGGGTGAGTGAGGCTGGAACACAAATCTCAAAAGACAGACAGCCCATTCCCCAGTCCTGCTCACCTCCCGGTTAGTGCCAACTGCTGTTAGGACCAAGGGCATAGAACTACAGCTGTTGCCAGACAGAACACTAGTCATCCTTCCCCGAAAACAGGCTTCAGGATGCTGGCCATGGCACAGGGGTCGTCCCATCTGCCCTTCAATGTTTAGAAAGGACGAGTGTCTTGCAGTGGGCCTGAGAGCATATCCAGTATGGAGGCACTGCCCTCAAAGGAGAAGTTCGAGACTGAGTGTGTGATGGTCAGAGAATAGCTCCACAGGTTCTCTGTGTGCAACTCATCAGGCAGACCAAGCACGCAGCGCCAACCATGCTTTGCCAGTCTCCCCAAGTGAGGAAACCGAGTCCTAGATGGACGTTCTTCCCTGAAGAGCAGGTAGAGTAGCTGCTGACCAGCCAGTTCATCCCCCAAGACCTCTCTGCTGTCCCTTAATTCTACCTATAGAATGAGCACATGGTGACCTAGGATCTGAACATCTTGGAGCCTCCCTGAAGCCCTTCATCCATGATAAAGGATACTCCACCTCAGGGATGCTGTGTTGAAAGCTGTCTGAAAAAGGCTTTCAGGGCGTGGGGGTGGGGAGCTACAATACAGATAAATAATTCCGGGTCCCAGGGTTTGGAGTCAGTGGTAGTCTAACGTGTGCTCTGAAGAGCAGGTGAGAGTTGGAATTCCCAGGGAGGACAGGCCCCGCTTCAGGGATACCCCAGGTCTGCTGACCACTGATGCTAGGAGTTGGAATTGGGCTAGCAGCCCTCTTTGGCTACTGGTGGATGGAGGGTATACAGTTAAGGGTCCCTGAAAGGAGAGGAGGCACGATCGGAAAGCATGGGGTAATGCTGGCTGGCATGGAGGTGTGGAGGTGGAAGAAGGGTGGATCCTGCAGCTTTGCCTAAGGACCTTTACCCTGTGAAGCTTTACTCTGTGGGCCCCTCTCAGAGCAGGTGACCCTCGCTCTCCAAATAGCTTGCACTATCACCAGAGTAGGCATGCTGCCATATTCTGTTCTCCTTCCTCCAGTAACAGTTCATGCTCTAGCCCCTGAGGATGAGAGCACAGCTCTTAGCCAGTGTGTCATCGTCCCATCCAGACACCTTCCTGGTGAGCTCTCTTTAGCTGGTGGAATCTTTTGTGTAAGAAATGGAGCGGCGACCTGCCTGGCTAGATACCCAAGGACCTTAAAATGTCCCTGAGGATGAAAGATAGAGTGTCCCAGTGTAGGGGAATACCAGGGCCAATAAGTGGGAGAAGGTGGGGTGGCAAGCATGGGGAGGGGGGAGGCAACAGGGGTTTGTTCTTGTTGTGTTTGTTTGATTGTTTGTTTGTTTTTTGGAGGTGAAACTGGGAAAGGAGAAATCACATGACATGTAAATAAAGAAAATATCTAATAATAATAAAAAAAAGATAGAGTGTCCAGGAGGGAGCTACTAAGTCTAGAGAGAGCTGAAATGGGCATTTGAGTCCCGCTGGCTTCAGTGCATTCAGCAGATTTCTCCCATGCAACTCTCCGCCAGGTTCATCCTTCCAGAATCCTGAAGGATCCCTAAACTCTCTTTTGGGTCTCATTGTGCCCAGGTGCCACTGGTTGCACTGGCTGAGACACCCTCAGCTGTGCCCAGAAGCCCTTTGCTTTGCCAGGACACTCTGCTCTGCAATGCCCTAAGTCATGCTTGGACAACCTTGGATGTGCCTGGAGCTTTAGGTGCTAGCGTTATCTGGGCCGGGCAGATGGGTTCCTGTGCTCCCCCTTGACATGAGGTCTTAAGCTTTGGTACCCTGATCTGTCCAGACCAGGGGGTGCTGGAATGCTGGCATGCTGTTTATACGGTTAGCAATGGTGATAGCGGTGGATTGTTGCTGATCAGAATATTAGAATGGCCCCAGTGAGGGGCTCTCTGAAGTATCTTGGTTCATGTTTCTAGGCATCTGGGTCATAGGCCACAGTTCCACCCCCTGAAGCATGGATTTGATGAGTGGTTTGGATCCCCCAACTGTCACTTTGGACCGTATGACAACAAGGTCAAACCCAACATCCCTGTGTACAAGGACTGGGAGATGGTTGGCAGGTAACAGACAGAGCCCTTCCCCCTGCTCCATCCCTGTGGTCTTTACTTCTGTTCTTTGCCTCTGGTGTTTGCTGGCGTTCTTGAACAACCGGCTGGCATCTAGTATCCTATGTGGAGAGAGCAAGAGCTCTGTTTCCTAGGCCACTTTGCCCAGGACCTCATGAGGCTCACCTGAGGCCATTTCTAACCAGTCCACAGTCATAGATTCCTTTCAGACATGTGACTTAAAGGATGTCCTGCATCCGAGCTGTGATCATAGCTTTGTATTTGGGGTCTCGGACCCGTGGACCCACTTGGTGGAGTAGCTGTCATCTTCAGCACCAACTTGGCCTATTAGCTGCACATAAGAAACAAGACTGTGGGGCTAAACTGATGTGTGAGTTACTCCAGGGACTGCATTGCCCTCTTAAAAAGGAGTGCTTTCTATCTTCAGGAGCTATTGAAGAGCCCTTGGGGTACCCAGGGACAGACACCTCTCAGCAGGCTACAGGACATCTTCACCTCTCTTGAAGCAGCCTCTGGAGCTGGGAAGATGGCTCAGTTGATAAAGTGCTGGCCTCACAAACACAGGGACCTTAGTCCTGTCCTTGGTGCTGGTGGGCAGGCTGGGCAGGCTGGCATGCCTTTGTAATTCCAGTTCTGGGGAGCTGAGACAGGAGGATTCCCTGGGTTCACTAGCCCACAGGTCTAATTGGTGAGCTCAAAGCCAGCACAGTGGCACACCCCTTTAATCCTAGCACTTAGGAGACAAAGCAGGCAGATCTCTGTGAGTTAGAAGCCATCATGGTCTGGTCTACAGAGTGAGTCCTAGGCTAGCCAGGGCGATACAGTAAGTCCCTGTTTCAAAAACATTAGTAAGAGAGAGACCCAGCCCAAAGGATATTGTCCTCCATCCTCTACATACGTGTGCATCTACTGCATGCACGCCTGCACTTACACATGTACCTATACACACATATGCACACATGCATACACTCAGCTACACCTCCTGAGCTTGTCTTGTCTCTGTGGCACACATACCCCCATCTTGTTCTACACTCAACTGACATACTGGGATCCCCATGGCCTTCTCACCTCAGACAGAATCGTTACCTAGCACTGGAGTCACCATGGCTTTGTCACCTCAGACAGGACGGTCACCTGGGAGCTGTGCTTGCTTCCCGTGGAGCATCCTCGACTTTTCAGTGAAATCGAGGAAAGGGGGCTCTCTTGACTAAATTCTGATATTTGGTTTTTGCTTTCAGATTTTATGAAGAGTTCCCAATTAACTGGAAGACTGGGGAAGCCAATCTCACCCAGCTCTACTTACAAGTAAGGCTGAATGGGCTGGGCAAGGCAAGGAACCAGGAGGACACCGGGGAGGCAGGGGGATGAATCAGCCTGCAGCAGAGGAGAGAACAGAGGCCTTTTCCACAGGAAGCTCTGGACTTCATCCAGACACAACATGCAAGGCGGAGCCCCTTCTTCCTCTACTGGGCCATCGACGCCACACATGCACCAGTTTATGCCTCAAGAGAGTTCTTGGGTACCAGCCTTCGAGGGCGGTGAGTCTTAAGCCCCACGGAGGCCTTCAGTTATAGTGAGAATCATTGGGTGGCTGGTCTGGGCCATTATAGAAAGTCCAAAGCAGCTGGGATGCTTTCCAGTGGCAGAGATGCATATACAGGAGGCCCTGGGTTCAATCCCCAGCACCATAAAAGAAAGGTACAGGACATCCGTGCCTCTGAAACCTCCCCCAGCCTGGGGTCGGCGATGAAAAGGAATCTGTGGTACTTATATCCGCATTGTTTGCAATGAACCATTTGTACTGAGCCAGAACTTCCCTCTGAGAAGCAGCTAGCTGCCCCACTGGACAGACCCAGAGATCTGGAGTGACAAGATTTGTGTTTGGGTCACACAAATGCCCTTGGCTGCTGGATAAAGTGCCATCTCCCCCTGCAGGTATGGCGATGCCGTTCGGGAAATAGACGACAGTATTGGGAAGATCCTAAGCCTTCTGCAGAACTTGGGCATCAGTAAGAACACATTTGTCTTCTTCACGTCTGATAATGGTGCAGCCCTCATTTCTGCTCCCAAAGAAGGCAAGTTCTGTTTCCTATCCTCTGGCCCCAGGTCACTGGCTAGAAAGCGACTCCCAGACCTCCCAGAAAGAGTACCCAGAAGCAAGGTCTTCACCTGATGACTCAGGCCTGGAACTGCGTTCACATGATTTTGAGTCCTCTGAGAAAGAACAGGCAAGTGTCAGGGGGAGGAAACATCTCAGAAAGGACCTTACCTGCAAGAAGCCACTTTCCCACAGCCTCAGGCTACGGGAGCCAGGGCTTTGGCAGAACACCTGGTGGTGCTGGTGTAGAGTGGGTTTGGTTGCTACAGAGGTGCCTGCAATAACACCTTCAGCCTTGGGAGCTACACAATGGGTGGACCTGAGACAGTCACCCATGATGTTCAGCAATCAATTCAAGGCTACCTGTCAAGGTTGAGGGCCCAATAATCTCCTGGGACCTGTGCTCTCTCAGGCAGCTTAGGCTGTGGTACCTTGGGTGGCTCAGTCAGTCCTACACCCAGTGCCCCAGGGATTCCTGGTTTCAGGTGAACTAACCCAGTACAGCTTTCATAAACCAAGGAGAAGCTGTTCTGTAACAGAAAAGACCACCACGCCTAGCCAGGCTGACCTGGAGGCTCTCTATGCCCAGCCTTATGGGCAAGCTTAGTTCTTAGGCAAGCTTTCTACATTCATGTCAGAGAAAAGAGCAGGGCCCCATCACCTCCCAGAAGACGCCCAGAACTCAGCTGCTACCTAACGGCCAACTCTCAGGGTAGGAAGGTGCCTGGCACCTCAAGATCTTGGCACCTGCTCTCCTGTATGGTAGGTCGGAGGCCATCCTGCATCTAAGGTAGAAGATGGTAGCCGCAAAAATGATGGGAAAAAAAAGTCTCTGGAGTCTGACAGCCCTAGGCTCCAACTTGGTATAAAAAGTGGAGTGCCAGGCAGTGGTGGTGCCAGGCAGTGGTGGTACATGCCTTTAATCCCAGCACTTGGGAGGTAGAGGCAGGCGAATTTCTGAGTTTGAGGCCAACCTGGTCTACAGAGTGAGTTCCAGGACAGCCAGGGTTACACAGAGAAACCTTGTCTCAAAAAAAAAAAAAAGTGGAAAGTACAGACTAGGATACAAGCAGACTTTGAAGATGATCAGACAGGGCAAAGTGAAAAGTGAAACTGGTTCTCGCCAACAACTGCCCAGTTTTGAGGAAATCAGAAATAGAGTGCTACACCACGTTGGCCAAAACTCGTGCCATCACCACAATGGCAATATTGATCCGGGCACCAGCTCAAACTTCAAATATTCAGTTCAATTATTTCAAAGCAGGGCATGCTACGGAGCATGCGCACCAGCCATCATTAACACAGGTGATTCTAATG
>JADRCD010222490.1:0-10388 GCA_019843815.1 Montemys delectorum | reverse complement strand
GTGTGTGTGTGTGTGTGTGTGTGTGTGTGTGTGTGTGTGTGTGTGTGCAGAAGTCAGAGGACAACTTTCAGAAGACCGAGGACCACCTTTTCCAGAAAGCTTCACCTACATGATCACCCAATCTCTAGAGACTTCTTCAATTTCTTGTTTAATGACGTCTCTATTTTTGTATTCCTCTATAAGGAGTTGATTTTGACAGTTCCTTTTCTTTAACTCATCTGCTTATCTCTCTTCTGTTGTTTTTAAAACAAAATCCCAGACATTCGATTTACCAAATGAAGACTCAGGAACCAGATGTTGTGGTGAAAGCCTGCTAGCTAAGAGAGGCAAAGAAAGTGCTCAACTGACCTTCCCATTTTACTGATGTCTAGGGGAAAAAGGGCCCCTTATTATTCTCCATGACCTCTTAAATACCCTTCAACTCAAAGAATGTTCTTTCTCTTTCCTGGGTTTTCTTATGCTCACTCCCTGTCAACTGGTTACTTGCTCTACTTCTTCATCTATTGTTGACTTTATTTAGTTCTTGGGTTAAAGGACTATGGCTGAGCCACACCAGAAAAATGGACAAGTTTTTGCAGTTCATAATCTTGGGGTATACCTTTTGATCAAATATTCTGTAACACTTCATTTCCTTTTTTTTTTCTTCTTGAGCTTTTTGGATTTCAGGGTTAAGATGAATGTTGGTGAAACCACAGATTGTGTAAAAAAAAATAATTGGTTTTAAATATGTATTCATATGATTAGTAATTTTTCTAATTTTATTAATCATTTGAGATTTCCATACAGTGCATTTTGATAATATTTACTCCCTCTCTTCCAACTATCCCCAGACAAATACCTCCTTCAATATTCATCCAACTTTTTGCCCTCTTTGTCCCTCTAAGCTTGGGTATGGTGCTTCACATACCCATAGGGGACCTATCAGCGGGCACATCCTTAAAGAAAGCTGCCTCACCCACCAGCAGGTAACATTTAACAATAGCTTCTTAGCTAGAGTTAAGACTTTTTGAGTACCTCCCCTTCCCGTGGTGGGATGAGCTTATGCAGATTTTATCCATTGTGCTTTAACAACTCCTCTGAGTTCACGTGTGCACTTGCTCTGCTGGGCCCTAAAACGTTATTCGCCTCCCATTATTTACCACCCCTGAATGCTACACCTGTTCTGCCCCCTCGTCCAGAAAGTTCTCTGAGATTTGGGATGAAGGTGAACACTATATAAATTTCTTTAAGACTGGACATTCTGCAGTCTTTTATCTCTACATCTTGACAAGTTGTGGGTCTTTGTGGTGTGCTTACTACAAACAGGACCTTCTGTGACTAGTCTTGAAAGATGTCTTTATGCATGGCAGTAACTGTAAGTTGTTAGGAGTTGGTTTAATACTGCGTATGTTTAGCAGAATAATAGAGGTAGATTCCTCACTACAGCCTATGACCTGTCAAGCCATAATTTCTTGGTTCACTAATACTGTCACCTATAAGTTTATTTTGTCAAATGGAGCTTTTATCTGTTAAGAAAATGGTTATTTATGCCCATGATGTTCTTGACACTGTTGCCAGATATATTGTCACTCTCAGGATTCCATGTTGGGTGGAATTGAAAATTATTTTTCTCCTCTGATAATAATAATTCCAGTACTATGAAAGATAATCTGTAGAGATGAAGCTTCCAAGTGAGTACGAGTTTAATTTTTGCATGCTCCATGAGCCACACAATTCACTCAGAGCAAGACTTAGATGCAGACCTAATTAAATAACCAAAGAACTTCGAGATACAACTTTTACATTTTCTTCTCTAGGCTTCATTTTAAATTTTTGCTTCTTTCTCACTCTGGATTTCCAGCCAGACAAGACAACCTTTTAAAATTATTTACTCTGCATTAGATATAAGTTAATTTTTCTAGCCAAAGAGCTAAAGAAAATTTATTTTATCTTCATTTGTGGTGCTTAACAAGTACTTCCCCATCACATCATAACTGTATATTATAAACATATATTTTCATTTCCCATAGGTCTTGAAGACCTGAGGAAAAAACAACTTTTTCATTTATTTTGCTTAGCCAGTAAGATTATGTTAAATTTCCTTTTAATTGAGCAAAGTGTCTAGTAACATTTTAAATAGGAACAATATTTACCTATTTTCACACTGCTCTCACATAACTATTTTTACATATTACTTTGTACTTTTCTGTGTTTGCCTTTTACAAAGCATTTTCTTTTTTTCTGAATTTGAATGTATAATATAATTGATTCACTTGCCTATGAATTTACTATTCCGTATAGGAGGTACAAAGGAAATAAATTCACAACTTTAAAGTATGGAATATAGACTCTCCTGAACCAGATATCAATTAAGCATCTTCTGCTCATTTAACAATCAGTTGTTATTGCAGCCCCCAATGAGAAATTATTCATTCCCCTTCATGCCTGTGTTGCTCTTCAGCATTCATTTTCATTGTACGCCTAACTTCAATTTGTCTCTCAGGAATTAGATGATATGTACTTCCATTCAGAAAACAACTACACTGCTTTATGATTTAGGAATAAAATTACTCCTGTGATTTAACCACAAAATCTTTTGTATTTAATTTTAATCATCTATATATCCCCACAGCTTTCATCTCACCATTAACATGAATATATGCAAAATCTTAAGAGTGCTACTTGTTTTTATTTTTTGTTTGTTTGTTTTGTTTTATTTGAAGTGAGACTTGGTTTCTTTTAATAAACGACTCCAAATCTAGGTGACTTGACAGATTTCCTTCCTGTGAGTGTGTGTGTGTGTGTGTGTGTGTGTGTGTGTGTGTGTGTGTGTATGTGTGTGTGTGGTGAAGAATACTCTAAAGAGCTTGCTTTTACATTCTTTGCATTGACAAAGATATTTCTGAGACAAATAGTATCAGCTACTACAGAAGAGAGAAAGGGAGACCATGACTAAGTCCACAATGGTTCAAAAAGCATGTCTTTGAGTAGTCACTGATGCTACCAGGGACCATGTGGGGTTCTGGCCTGTGCTGCTTCCAGGGCCCCATCTGGGTCCATAGCCCTGTAACTCCCATGGTCTGTTACCACCAAAGGCCAGGTGGACATCTCTTGTCTAGCTGTTCTTTGATTCCTTTTCACAAGTTGAAAGCTTAGCTGCATGAAGTCTTGCTTTGAGGTAACCACACCCTTTATTCCATTTAATAAAAGACTTTTCTTTAATCCATTTAATTCTGTAAATATAGGACTTAGCTCCATCTCACTTGCTGGTGCCTCTTTTCTCCTTGAACTACTGTACATTTTATAGTTTTTCTTGCTGAGCTTGCTCCTTTTCATTAGAGAACTTCATAAAAGTGAACACTAATAACAACAGGACAGAGTTAGTACTAGGCTGTTTTGAGATTTCCTTTGCTAAAGAAATTAATCCCAAACTCTTCACATTAGCCTCAAGCAGACTTTTGAGACAAGGGCAAAATGCAGCAACATTCTTCACTGAAGTATTACAAGAATAGTCTCTAGGTCACATATTAAAATTTGTGTCCACTGAAACTTCATGAGGTAGGCCCCCAAAGTTCAATTCACTTTGTGTACCACTATCTTTCATGTTCTTACTAGAATGACTCACTAAGCCTTATTTACCTAGTTCAACTGCTTTTCTAAACCAAAGTCCCAAGGTCCACATTTCTTCAAACAAAAACATGGTCCAAGCTACTACAGCAATATACCAGTCCCTGGTACTAACTTCTGTCTTAGTTTGAGTTTCTATTGCTGTAAAAAGACACCATTACCTCATCAACTCTTATAAAGGAAAACATTTAATTGGGCCTGGCTTACACTTTTAGAGGTTTAGTCTATTATCATGGCAAGATTCATGGTAGCCTGTAGGCAACCATGGTGGTGGAAGAACTGAGAGATCTACATCTTGATCTGAAGACAGCAGAAGGAGTCTGTGAAACACTGGGAATAACTTGAGCCCATGAGCCCTCAAGGCCTTCCCCTACAGAAACACACTTTCTCCCACAAAGGCTATGCCTACTCCAACAAGGCCACATCTCCTAATAGTACTACTCCCTATGGGCCAAGCATGCAAATACAGGAGTCTATGGGAGGGGGGAGGGGGAGCATTTCTGTTCAAAGCATCACAATACCTATAAAAATGAACTTCCTACTTAGTATTACTTTTGTTTCATCCCATAGGTATAAAATACGTTGTGTTTTCATTTCTATTCAGCCTAAGAAAATTTACATTTCTTAATTCTGTGCATTAATCATTTTAATAGTATACAGTCTCTATGAATTTGTATATATTTTGTAGTCTCTCTTTCTGTTGATCTCTGCTTCAGTTGCATTATAGCCAGATAGAATACAATAAATTCTTTCAATATTTCTATATGTGTTGATTTGGTTTGAAACTATATATGGTATATTTAAAATAACTTCTATGGGCTGGTAAAAATAAAATAAAAATAAAAATAAAATGCATACAACATTCTGCTCACCATTCTCCACCAAAAACCACATGACTGTCATTGAGAGAAGCCAAATCTTACTGTGCCAGAGAGGAGAACCAAACACATTTATTGAATAGGAATGTATGCCAGTATGTATAGCTGGTCTCTGAACATTCTATGAACTTCATTTTTGTACTTGGTCAAAGCTGATATGCTGGAGCTGTAGTTTCCAAGAGGATGGATGGTATGCCTGCAGGAGGTAAGCGTATCATGAAGCTAGAAACCCTCATGTTAAATGGATACTCTGCAGGCACAGGTAGGATTGAATTCAATGCTTCCCTCCTCTTCCTACTTTATCCCTCATGACCATAGAATGAGGTAGACACCACTTGAAAACCACAAAATTGTCTTCACTACCTCTTTGATCTGTCAGCACTGTGATATTGCGTTTATTCCCCCAGAATTGTAGAAATAAATATTTATAACCTGGCTACCTAGTAAGGGTAATTTGCTATAACAAATCAACAAGATAATCTACTAGTATAATCACCATGACTGTTATAACAAAGTAATATAAAGTGCTTGCACTGTTATCAGATAAAATGCCCAATGTTAGAGTGTCACCAGATTGATTTCTTCAAAAAACTATGAGGAAAAGTTTTTTTGCTAGGGTATTCTACTAGACTTGGAAAACCCTGAAGCTCCCTGTCTGTTTATGCAATCTTCACTGCATTTGAGTCTATGGGCATATTTTCTAGTTTTATCATTTTCTGAAGTTAGACTTAAATGAAAATGAGAATAGTTATGAGAAATGCTGTTTGTAAAAGTAGTAAAGTTGGATTCAAATCACATTTGCTGTGTTGTAAATATGAGGTATACTCAGGGCATTCAATGTTTGACAAAAGGAGTTGAATTAATATCAGAGGATGTTATTAATCATTAAATTGTCTTTTCAGAAAGCATGCCAGTAATACATATAAAATTTTTATTTTTAAATTAATATGTTACCAATTAGCTTATTGTAAGATGTTTTAGATTGAGAAAATATCAAGTAGGAAATTTAATTCTTAGAAGAAAGTGTTTTCTCTATATTAGTAAACATTTATACACGATTTTCTCTGCCTAAAAGTAAAATCTCTCTCATGTCTTTTAAGCACCAATGTGAAGTTTATGCAAAGAAATAGAACAGCAACAATTTAATTGATTATTGACATACAATATTGCTTAGTGCCCATAGAATGCATTACTTTGCATACATGTGGGTTGAGTGGTATTTCCCCTTCCCAAATCCATATGTTGAAGTCCCAAGACACTCCAACTTGACTTTAATCTAATTTAAAAGCAGGAAAATTTAAAGTTAATATAGATTCCAGTAGTCCTTAATCCAATAAGGCTGACATCCTGTTCTTAATTTCCATTCAGGAAAAAAAAAAGTCCTGTTTTTCATATTGTGAAACTAGTAACTAAGAATCTATTGTTTATGTCTCTCATCACTAAAATATTTCCTTCTAAGTACTTGGAGATACTTATTGTATCTAGTATTGTCTTTTGCAGACTAGTTTTATTGTCTTTGTTGAATTTGTGCTTGATTTCATTTAAAGACTACTTTTAGTCATTTCTCTGTATATGGACATTTCTAGTAATTTTTTACTGATTTGTAGATATTTTTATAGTGAGCAGTGTAGTGGCTGAATTTTCGTGTTTTTATCTGTAGAATGTACAGTTGGCTTCATCATTACAGACACTTAAGCATTTCCCAATCTGTGTAACACCCTCAAGTCCTCTTTATAATATTTGCTATGGAAAATTCAGTATTCATTCAAATGATAACTTCCTCTATTACTAGTGTATATTTAATGTGGTACTTTCATCAAATACTCAAGACTGTCACTAAGAATTCTGCAGGCCCCAACATTGTACATATCCACAACAAAAGTATGATACAGTTCTCAGTAAATAATATAAGAACTAATATTCATATATGTGTAACTTCCTACTTTCCAAAGACTTCCAGTTTAATTGCAGTAACATTAGGTTCTTTATCCTCTGGTATCTATCTCCTCTACTCACAGTAAGTGTCTTCATTAGATTTGCATTCATTTTTCATCTTTCAAAACTATAATTGTGCATTCAATAATGATTCTCATTCATCCTTTTCTCAGGTTCTTGGCAAGAATTATCTGATGTTTTATACCTAAAGAATTTTATTTCTAAATTTTGTATAAGTGTAATCATGCAGTATTTATCATTTTACATCCACTGTATTTGGCTTGCATAATGTGTCTATGTTTTATAGAGCTGGTAGAATTATGTTCCTATTAAATGTAAATACATAACATTATCCTTATGCCAAAATTGCTAAGAGCCAGCCTTAGCTTGGGGAGGGGTTCCTGAGAAAAAGGAGTGTCTGGGAGCAGCAAAACAAATGATGGATTACGAACTGGCTACCTGTAGCCCCCCTAGCAGATTGCCCCCTCCCCTCACTCTCTCATCAGCTTTCTTTGGAGATCTCCAGATAGCTCTCTGCTCCTAAATTTTTGCAATTCTAAAAATTCTCATAACTCATCTCTTCCAGATCAGAATCCCACCCTGAAATTACCATTCCTACCAAGCCTGGTGCTGGACTTAAACTCCCTCTGTCCCAGACTGACCTTGAATTTAGGAAACTGCATTCCTTTGTATAAGCAAACAAAAAATATTTTGGTAGGATCTTGTCCTCTGATCACAACTCCCTAAATCTCTTTATCTCTTTCCTTAGTATCTCTGACGAACTGGCTCTGAAAAAAAAAAAAAAAGAATTTTGAGATTATGAATGACTGTAACCACTACAGAAGTGGGCATATACTCAACTCCAAGTCAACATGCCACAGGGATGCAACTCTGATTATTGCTGTATTATTCACAATAGTCAAAATAACAATAAACAGATGAAGAAAATATGGTATATGTACACAAAGGAATGTTGTGTGGCAGTAAAGAAAATTGGTCATTCATTTGTAGATGGACATTTAGATTGTTTCCATTTCCTTGCTATTATGAATAGAGCATAGATGTTCATCAATTAATGCATGAATGGATAGTGAAATGTGATTTGACACTTATATAAACTGGAACAATGGTTACCTGTTAAGGAAATGAAATCATGACTTTTTCAGGAAAAATATATGGATGGACTTAGAATTTACAATAGTAATCAAGTTCACCTAACCTCAGAAAGGAAGAAAGTTTATGTGTGTGTGTGTGTGTGTGTGTGTGTATGTTAAGAGCTCTCAATATAACTGCAGTATAAGATTTAGAAAGTAGAATGAAAGAATGAAAACCAAGAAAAGGTAAAATTCAGTGATAAGGAAATACAAAATCCAAGCAGAAGGACACATGGGCTGTAAAAGAAGATATAATTGTTTTTCTAATTTCATAATTTGGGGTGTATTGTTTGTTGGTTTTGGTTTTCTAGTAGGTATACAGACAAAAATATTGTTAGCCCACAAACCAGACAGCATGCAGGGGCTAGACCTAGGCCTCCTACATATTAGAGGCAAATATACAGTTTGGCTTACATGTTAATCCCCTAACAAGTGGAGTGGGGACTACTTCTGACTCTGTTGTCTGCTTTCCCCATACCTGGACTAGCTTGTCTGGCCTCAGAGGAAGAGGATGTGCTTAGTCCTGCTGCATCTTGATGTCCCAGGGTAGAGTGGTAGCCTAGGAGGTCTCCCTTTCCCTGAGTAATGGGAGGAGGAATTTGTAAGGGTCAGACTGGTAAGAACGAAGAGAGCTGTGACCAGTATGTAAAATGAATAAAAATAAATTAAATAAAAATAGATTATTTCTCATAAAAAATGTAATTGATACTGAAAGTGTAAAATCCTAAGATAAGCTAGTCTAAATATAAATAAATTCACTGAAACATAAAAAGTTTAGGAATGGGTGTTTGAGTGGCGTGTGTGTGCGTGTGTGCCTGTGCGTGCGTGTGTGTGTGTGTGTGTGTGTGTGTGTGTGTGTGTGTGTGTGTGTGTGTAGACTATGCAGAGTATGAAGTTATGTATATTTTCCATCAGTCATAAAGCTAGAAAGGAGGTCATGAGAAGACAAGGAGACATCTTAAGGAAAGTGATACTGAAATATAGTAATGAAGTATACGTGAGACTAATAGAACAGTAACTAAGGCAAGATAAGGAATGAATTGAAGAGGCGGGAGTTCTTGTGGAGGACAGTTTGGGAGAGAATGAGTATAACAGCATATATATAAGTGTGAACTCTGTCATGAAACTCATTACCTTGTATGCTAATCTTAAAAGCTAAGTGGAATAATTGATAAATAAAGGCAAATAACAGGATATGAGTGTCTCATTTTGACCCATTCATCATCTCCTGTAGTCTTTTTATGAAAATAACAGTTTAAATTATTGTCTCTGAAATAAAAACCTGTGCAAACTTAAGTACATCTATATTGTGTTATCTAGTATTTCTTTTAAGTGTAATGGTGCTGAAATTGGGTTGTTTCAGAGTCCAGTGGGACAAACTATGAATCCAAATATAGATATAAAGATGATATGTGTTTAATTAGTTTATGGCTTTGCTTCAGTATGAATGTCAAAAGTAGCAAAAATTGCAAGCAAAAAAAATGCATGAAATATGTTTAATTATTTTAACACTTTGCTTCAGTATAAACATCAAAAGTAGCAAAATTTGCAAGAAAAATATCAATCAAAAAACATTTTTGAAACCTAAATTATGTTTCACCTAAGACCCTTATATTTAATCTTTACCTGGAAACATGGATCCTCTATTGGCTTCCATGTTTGATTATATTCACAAATTGAACTCCATTTCAATATCATTTTTAAGATGTATTCATTCATCTGCCGATATAAAATAACCTCCCACTCTTCTGCAACATTTACCTTAATTAAGTCAAATTAATTTAATCTATTTTATTACATTTTATTTATTATTATTTGTTTATTTTAGGGGCAAGTATGGGGATGTTTGCACAGGCAGAATTGTTTGTGTATGGAGATTAAAGGGCAGCTTTGGGGAGTCAGTCCTCCATATCGTTCACGAGGGTTGAACTCAGATTGCCAGCCTTTCTCTGCTTAGCCACCTCACTTGTCCAGATTTTAGTTTATAATGTTGAATTTAAGATTGGACACAGTTGTCAGTGTACTTATTTTTGCACTCATGCCTGACTGAATATTTATTCGTGAAGAACCTTTGTCTTATCCCTTTACATCTCTGGTGCCTAGAATAGTATGGTAGTTCTCCCTTTAACTGTGAAAGAACACAAATAAAAACATTTTAAAACCGAAAACCTTTTTTAATTACTACTGTATAAAAAAAACTCCAAAACATGGAATACATTCACTCGTGTCCCCATTCTGTTAGGAACATTGCATAAGAATGTCTTATTTTGATAACAATTTGTGTAATTGATTAATAATGGTGATGATTCAAAGCAAGAACTGGCTAGAGGGCTGTCTTTTTAAATTGCAGTGTTCATTATGAAATAAAATGTTTGTAAATGCAGTTAATTCTATACTTGTTCTTCTGGTCTTTGGACAAATTTAATGGAACCAATAACATATTTCCTTGCTTTTAATTATTCACAGTAAGTATTTTTGATGTTGCCAATTTTCCTAAAGAATAGCAAATGCTGCCTTTTGCTCAATAGCTTTGATTGTGTGCATTACATGCTAAACATTTTCTTTTTATGTAACAGTTATTAAGCTTGTTGACATCCACAATGTCCCAGCATGGCCAAACATCCCCTGGGATATCTACTAAAAAGACATAATTTTTGACTGTTCACTCTTTGAAAAGTAATACATAACGTGTTGTAAATATTAAAAGGAAAAGAACCTCCATCTATTGGAAAAGTGAATGATGGTGTAAAGTGGGTGAATTATCTTCAGTGCTGTCTTTTTAAAATGTGAATGTCTGTTTTTCAGTTCTATGCCC
>JADRCD010222489.1:32924-49649 GCA_019843815.1 Montemys delectorum | reverse complement strand
CCTGTGGTGGATTTACTTTCCATACGTTTTTGAGACCCTTCCTAAGACGGCTATAGGTACAGTTCTAAAGTAGGTGACTGGTGTGGGTGAAGTGAAAACCCCTCCAGTTATCAAGTCCTGGAGCTGAATGAGTACCAAAGGATCCGTTATGTGGCATTATCACTGTTGTACATGTTTGAAATTAAACATAAATCGTTTTTAAGTCTAAAATGTGGTGCTTCGCTTTGCCCTGAAGAATTTTGTCATTTTATTTATCATTCTTTGGACGGGAGATCACATGCTCCCCAACTCACACCTTGGAGGACTCCGTCTTCACCACTATAAAAGCCAGGGTCCTCGCAGTACTACCTTCCTGAAGATGCCATGCCAGCTTCCACGGAAGCATCTACAGCTGGGCTTTCCTTGGCCTTAAATGTCTCAGATCAAGTCTCCTTATCCCTCACCTCCTCCATGTCCATGGCATGTGTCACCGTGGAAACAACCATATACATGACTCACTGATTATGTGTGTACATGTCTTCCTCCCCCAGCTAATGAGTGGACTCCATCCATGGAGGCATGGTTTATTTGTTAACTGCTCACTTCGAATAAATGTCACTAAACATATGTGAAATGGTGAATGAGGCCACCTTGGAGCCAGGAAAATGCCCAGCCATGCTTCTGGATATCAGTAAGAAGACCTGAGAGGAAGCGCTAACCTGGGTGAGGTCCTATGTGCCAGGCCTTTTGTCATTGTGACAAAATACTGAACAAATCAACTTGAAGGAAGAAAGGTCTGTTTTGGCTCGCAGCCTCAGAGATCTCAGTCTATGGTCAGTGGGCACCATTGTTCTCAGATCTGTGGCAAGGCAGGAAGAAGGTGCCTCCTCACCCCATTGCACCCGTGAAGGAAAGAAACCAGCACAAAGAGGTAAGTAAGTGGTGTGCCACTCCCTGCTTGACGTATCAACCAGCATTTCTTGCTCTCCAAATGGCATCCGGTCTCTTTATGTGCTGTCCAAGTCCCTGTGCCTTCCCCTGAGGCCGCATCTGGTCGCCCTGACTCTAAACTGTACTCAGAGGTTCACATGCTTTCACCTTCTCCCAGAGAGACCCCACTCTGTCCTTTTAGGATAGGGATATGATATCCCTGGATGGCTTCTCGACCACATTATCTGGAGTCCAGCTGGCTACTCAGTAGTACTGACTACCTAGTCAGGTAAATAAAAATATATATAAACATGCCATGATCTTTCAGGCCAAGGGAACTATCACTAGAGAATATGGGAAGAGGGGACCAGGAATGTGTAGTTCAACGGAAGAGAGCGGGCTTAGCCTGTGTGAGCCCCTGGATTTGATTCCCCAGCACTAAAAAGAGGGGAGGGATGTTGATTTAACTGACTTCTTGTTTAGCAGAGGAAAGATGAGAAATTGGTTTGTTTGGTTGTTTTTTTTCTTTTTCAGTCTATGACCCTGAAACCAGGAGTGAATCATGGAACACCAGCTTGACTGAATGCCTATCTCTGACCACTTGACTGTGTGGCCCAACCACCACCACCCCGCCGCCTTCAGGGAAATGTACCACTGGATGGTGTCTTCTGCACTCTCAGCGTCAATATACTTTGAATCTTGGCCAAATCAATAGGAATCAGATGTCACAAAAAATGTTCGTTTAATGGTCCAGAGAGATGGCTCACTGGTTAAGAGCACTGGCTGCTCTTCCTAAGGACCCAGGTTCAAGTCCCAGGATTCACATAGTAGCCCACAACTGCCTATAACTCCAGTCTTAGGGGATCCATTGCCCTCTTCTGGCTTCCAAAGGCAGATATATACATGCAAGCAAAATACCTATACACATAAAATTAAAAATTGATATTGTTGTTGTAGTTTTAAAGAATGCTCAATTAAGCAAATGCAGCCCTGTGTGTTTTGTTTGGATTCTCCTTGAAACACAGCTTGAGAGCAGATAGTTTGCCAGGAAGAAAGCAAGAGGCACAGGGAATTGGCCAGGGGAGGAAGGGAAGGAAAGATAAGATAGCAAGTGGTGGACCAGTAAGTTCTATGGACAGTTGAACTCTAGCATGCAGGAAGTGGGGCAGGACGAGAGCCAGATATCTCCATACCTACTTCTATCAACCATCAGCCAGACCTACTCCTAGGCCTGAAGTCCCCACCACCTTCCGCCTGCAAGGAGCTGCGTAGGTGCCTGCAATGGATAAGCTGGCGTGTGTGTGTGTGTGTGTGTGTGTGTGTGTGTGTGTGTGTGTGTGTGTGTGTGCGTGTGCGTGTGCGCGTGCGTGTGCGTGTGTGTGTGTGTGTGTATGTGTGTGTGTGTGTGTTCTGAGCAGTGTGTGTGGGTGCAGTTTGAGCAAGATGGCCGACAATCTGAGGCCTTCAGTTGGGCTTTCTTCCCACTTGTTTTTTCAGAGGGAAGCAAGCGCAGACCAAGTCAGGCGGACCCTTGACAACAGCTCCCATCCTCCACTGTGCTCTTCACTGTCGCACCCATGTGTGCTTGTACATTTCTTATATTAGACAGGAAAAAAGTGCCAACTCAGCACCGCCTAGGTAGGGTGGCCTTGAAGGCTGCTGCAGAAAACTCCTGTGGATGCGCAGAGCAGCAGCTTCAAACCTCTGTGGCCTAAAGAACACTCTGTCCTGCTGCTGCTTTTTCCCACAGCTTCAGGAAGAGTCAAGCTTCATCCAATTACACACACACACGACTTCTCAGCTAGGGACCCACCTGTGTGCAAACCATCCCCCTGGGAGCTCATTCCTTAGGATAAAGGAAGGGTGCAGGCGTTGCTTTGGATATTTTTAAACCCATGCCTGCCAGCTACCTTCGGACGTATGTACATACATACAAATACATGTGCATACATATGTACATATGCGTGTGTATGCACATATATGCATATATATCAACAACAACAAAAAAAATCTGGAGTTTTTTTTTCCCCTGAAGGTATTTCTAGAAAACAAAATCAGAAACAGGCACAGAACTTTCATTGCATTTCTTTTAAGACAAGGTCTATATAGCCTGGAATTCTCTATCTAAACCAGGCTGGTCTTGATCTCTTCATCCCATCTCTGCCTTCCCAGTGCTGCAATTAAAGGTGTGTGCCACCACAACCAACGTCATTGCATTTCTCACAAACCTTTTAACTCTTGTATTCAGTCTGCCGGCTGGCTCTTCGGTTGTGGCTTTTCCTGCACTCGTGAGCCCACCTATTCTCTCTAGGCGCCATAACACTGCTTTTTTGTCCTCAGCAGGGCACCATATGTGCACCAACACGGATGCAGCTCCAGCCAGTTCCCAAATACTGCCTGATAATGGCACCAGAAAGCAGGGCGGGGGGGGGGGGGGGGGGGTGGTGCTACAGGTACTGACTGGGACCCTTCGATTTTAAATGCAAGTGACTAAGTCACACCTCTCTGTCCCACTCTCCTCTCTCCACAAGAGAGAGCTCCCTGCCAGCTCCATATGGTGTAAGGCTCAAATACAACTTCTCAGGACTTGGAACCCATCAGAGCAAACACCAGAACATGCATCTAACAGTATTTTGGGGCCCCAAGAGTTTCACAGTAAACAGTGCTTGTGTGATTCTTTTTCAAACTGCTAGACAGTACATTAGTGAGGTTATCTGTCCCCAAAAATGAGATAAGAAGTTCATTGACAAGAAGCTAAGCTCATCGCTCCCTTTCCTCCAGCTAAGCAATCAACCAGCAGGACATTTCTATCAGGCTGAGAAGGAGCACTTCCTGTGCAGTGATTTGTGTCGGTTAAAAGCAGAAACACTGAGCAGTGATTTGAGGTTTTGTTGGTTCCTAGTCGCCAACAGGGTGCAGAACGGCTTGAGGGGGACACAGCATCCCAGAGAGGCCTGATTTGGAGTTCTGGTTCTCAAAGACAGGCAGCAGTCACTCGGTCTCTCTTGGACCTCAGTTTCCTACTGTGTTTGATCCCTTTCCACTCCATGTATAAACACTGACAGAACTGATGCCAAGCAGAGACTCACGTGGGAACCAGACGATTCCCAGTGGCTGGCTTCACTGACCCACCAGGTATGCAAAGGACTTGGTAAAATTGTACGAAAGAGCCAGGGCGGGCATACCTGCAAGCTGCCACTAAACAAAGTGGTTCACAAGCAGCACCCTGCTTGGAACATGCAGGTGGGGAAGATGTAGCAGCAGAGACTGGAATAGCCACCTATACACAACGGAAAGAGTCCCCTCATCTTCTACCTGCCTGAGATCTAAACAAGTGATGGAGTGACCCTTGTAAGCAGCATGTCTCACCCTTCTCTTTCTGGCAGTATATGATGTGTAGAACACCCTAAAGAACCTCTTCCTATAAAACATTGGGAACGTAGCCTCTTTTTAAAACAGCAGGGGTTTGCTGTATAGCCAAGGCTGCCCTTAAACTGGCAATCCTCCTGCATTAACCTCCAGAATACTGGCTGGGTTTCAGGGCATGCCCAGCATACATTTATTGCATTGCTGAGTTGGAATAATCACAAAAAATAAGCAAAGGCAGAAGATGTGGTGAGGGCTGGAGAGATGGCTCAGCGGTTAAGAGCACCAGCTGGTCTTCTAGAGGCCCCAAGTTCAATTCCCAGCACCCACATGGGAGCTCACAACTGTCTGTAACTTCAATTCCAGAGGATCTGGCACTAGCACACAGACATGCAGGCAGAACACCAATGCACATAAAAGTTGTTAAAAATTTAAAAAGATACGGTGAAATGAAGCATCTTAGTGGGGTTTTTTGTTTGTTTTTGTTGTTGTTTTGTTTTAAAAGAGGATCCCACACCTGAGGTTACAGGTAAGAAGACAAGAGAGACACTTGTGAGGAAGCAGAACACAACTGTCCAGCCAGGCATCGCTTAAGTATCTCATTCTAGAACTTGTCAGAGACTTCGGGGAAACTCTTCCCTGTATATGGCTATAAATGAGACACTCACACTTGATCAAGGAAAGCCCAAGGACAGCCTGAGGTCAAAACAGTTGCCATCTTTAACATCCTAGCACCCAAGACAGTGAGATCATGCACTCCTCAGAGAGCTCAGACCCTATTCAGGATCTGAGGAGACTCAGCTGCACCTTCAGGGGCTAGTGGCTGGTGTCTGACCTGCACACCAAGAAAGAGAACCTGGACCAGCTGTTGGCAGAGAGTCACAGAGTTCATCATCTCCACACCCTTGGGCTATGGGGACAGGAAACCGTGGAGCTGGGAGGAGCTGATACAGAGTAGAAGCAGTGTCGATTTGTGGAATCTCATCCTGAGAGCAGTTAGAGTAGCACCACTCCCTGCCCTACCCCGGGGACAAAAAAGTAAAAAGATTAAAATTTTAAACTACATATTATGTGAATTTATTTGTATGAGATATCCAAAACAATAAATCTATGTAAGAAGTGAGTAGACTCTTGGGTTCTTGGAGCTGAGGGGTTAAAACACTTGATAACCACAGATAGACAAGGGGGCCTTCGGAAGTTACAGAAAAGTTTGAAGACTGACCATGATGGTGGCTGGTCAGCACTGAGGATTGAATTACACACTTTCAATGGGTTGGATTTATGGCATGTGCATGGTACTTAAGTAACGCTATTTTTAAAATGACTAGCAACAAAAATGTGAGTCCTAAAAGGGAGAAGAGGAAAAAGGATCATAGTTGAGGTAAATATGATCAAACTGGGACAAATAGCAAGTACATTAGATGTGAATGGAAACATCAAAAAACTCTATCACTTTATGCAGTTAATAGATGCTAATTTTAAAAAGAGCAATGCAAGTCCCTCCTAGAGGATTATGACTTTGCAAAGAATTTACACAGACAAAAATTTCAAATACAATGTCCAACTTTCAGTCAAAAATCACAAAATATGCCAGAAAATAGCTGTCAAACTGATAGTCAATCATCATCCAGGAAAGATCTTGAGTAATGCCATCAGTTGACAAACATCATTCAGCAAACAGTAACTATATCCTAACTATGTCCATCAGAAATATAACACAGATGAGATGCTTAGAAAGTTCTGCAAAGAACATAAGGCACTAAATACAACTGCACATATTTGGAAGAATGTAAGAGATATCCCAGATTATAAGTATATGTGTGTGTGTGTGTATGTATGTGTGTATATATATATATGTATGTATATGTGTATATATTCACACACATGTGTATATGTGTATATATAGATAATTGAAAGTTTAATGAATTGCTAAAGTAGTAGTTTAAGTGCAGCTAAAGAGAGACTTATTAAATTAGAAAGAAAATCTAAATAAGCTAGCCAGAAATCATAAGAGGAAAAGAGTTTTCGAGGCATGAGGTTGACTTCCACCAGAGCTCCAGAGACATAGAGAATATGGAAGAAGGGATCATTGCTGGTGATTTCCTAAAACTGTTGAAAAATATCAATCCTCAAAATCAGAAAGCCTATAATAAGCACACCATTGTGGTGTATATGAAAAACACCAAAAAGAAAAATATGTATGGTAGTCAGTAAGAAAAGAGCATTGACCTGAAAGAATGACCAAATGATGGCTAATAATTGAGAGCAAGAATGGGGTCACAACAAGAGGCTACACTGACACGATACCCAGCTTAGGATTCCAGAACCAGACAATCTTCCTGCCAAAAACTAAGTGGAAATAAAACAATTCTGAGCACATTCAGAGAGAAAAAAGGAAAAAGAAGAAGGCACCTTCTCGGCGAGGACCACCGGATCCTCGCCGAGGGAAACCCTGAGAAAGTTTCTGAAACAGACAAAAGCAATTCCTAAAAACAACAAGGAATAACTAAAGCACTGAAACGTGAATAACAAAGTATCGGGGGGAAAGAACAGATGCTTATAACTATAAACGCACGGGTAAATGTATGGCCGGCGTAAATAAGCACTCACCATGTAAAACACACATGGACACATCTGCTCAGGAAGCTAACAAGAGATCATGAGACCAAGGTCAGCCTCAGTGATGTATTGAGGCCCTGTCTTAATTTTTTAATTAACTAGATAATAATATCAAACAATTAAACACAACCAACAAGTTGGACAGGAGGTGATCAATGTTAAAGCATTATAATCTGTTGTATACTTAGGAGAATGATAGTATTCTTAGGATTTGTTAACTTGGGCAATGTTAAAGGACCAGAACAACCACACATTAAATATAGGTATTCAGATAATAAATTTTTAAAAGTATGAGATATCAACCACTTTTTTTCTTTTCTTAAGACCAGTACTATTTGGTTTCACCCTAGGTCTCTGGGCTATCTAATCCCAGGTTCTTGTCACCCAAGGAGTGTTGGGTAAGGATTGCATCTCACCGTGTAGGTCTTCAGGCAAATCAGATGATAATTGGTAACTCCTATAACTATGTACCACCATTGCCTTCGCATATTTTCCCAGAAGGACAGCATTATAGATCAAAGGGTTTGTGGCTGGATAGGTGTTTATGTTTCTAGTTTGGTAACCTGACGAGTGCCTCCCTGTACCAAAGATACCAGGATGTAGATTTGAAGGCTCTGTGCTTTTCAAGGCACCATGTATGGTGGCACACACCTGTAATCCAAGCATTTGAAAATGGAGGGAAGAGGATCAGAAGTTCAAAGTCACCTTCAGCCAGGTCAATCTGCAGTACGTTAGACACTGACTCAAGAGGGAGTGAGGATCCCAAAAATTTTAGTAACTTTTAACAAGGGTCTCTCTGATCTCCCTTTCAATTATTTATTACTTCAAATAAGGACAGAAGATATGCAATCCCAGCCCCACCGCAAGCCCCAACTGACAGTTAGGTCCAGCACACTCCAATCCATTTTCTAAACCAGAAATGGCTCATTACCATTCCTGCTCCTTCACACCACAGGCAGAGCAAGCAGCCAAACTCCAGCAGGCTAAGTATCAATTGGATTGTATCAGTGAGTGCACTCAGATCACTCAGATTCACAGAAAGTCTCTAGAGAAGGATGTGGTGGAAAGGGGCTGCTGAGCTATGGTGTCAGCAGAACTATGATGTCAGCAGAGCTATGAGGTCAGCAGAGCTATGAGGTTAGCAGAACTATGAGGTCAGCAGAGCTATGAGGTCAGCAGAGCTATGAAGTCAGCAGAACTATGAGGTCAGCAGAGCTATAATGTCAGCAGAACTATGAGGTCAGCAGAGCTATGTTGTCAGCAGAACTATGAGGTTAGCAGAACTATGAGGTCAGCAGTTCCTGCTGATGGGTGCAATGATTGAAAGACTATCACTTTGTTTACAAGCCCTCTTCTTAATTCTTCATCTCCTCCTGCTCCTCCTCATGCCCTCCTTCTTCTGATTATATTAATAAAAATGGTCATACTTCACAGGATCTCACTATATAGCCCACACTGGCCTCTCACTTCAGATCCTCCTATCTCAGCCATCTTGCTATGCCCTAGTGTTTTCATGATAGGTCGTTTTTCATTGGCTGAAAAGAAAAATACAAAAAGAAAACAGTAACACAGAGCCTACCACCATGGGAACAAAAGGCTTGTGCTCTCTGTGGCCCTGCACTATTTGATTGCGGGCGGGCTCCTCAAGTCAGTCACGGCTGAGTGCTGTCTTGTTTTGTGTGTTTTATGCTGATATTCATCTTTGTACTAAGGACTAGAAGCCCTGCAAGGGGCCTCGCTGGCCTCCACCTGAGTCAGCTTTACACTTTGCCTAGCACCTCGCCAGCCAGGAGCAAACCCTTGACACACTTGTAAAGCATGCTGTTTCTCCTCTAGATCTCTCCCTTCCACTGCTTCCCCTGCTAGATCATCCTGTTCCCTTTCTAGTCAAGGTGACTGGCATTTTCACACTTTTTATATTTTCAAGCCAGATAAAATACAATCTCAAGGGGAAGGTTGCCGAATTAATCCACAGTATTGTAAGTGGAGCTTAAAGAGATATTCAAAGGCCACACCAAAGTTTCTGGGGCTCTAGATCGCCTACTGGATGCTGGCCTATACAAAAATCAGATTTCTTAAGACCTTTCTCTTTTTTTTTTTTCAATTTTTTTTATTTTACTATTTTTAAGTGTGTGTGTGTGTGTCTGTCTGTCTGTCTGTGAGTGGGTTTGTACACATGAACACAATGCTCTCAGAAGCCATAAGATGGTGTCGGATGCCTTGGAGCTGGAGTTGCATGCAGTTGTGTCCACCTAACCTGGGCCCTCGGGAGGTATGTGCTCTTAGCTGCACAGCCATCTCTCCAGCCCTTACCGACACATTTGTTTCCCTACTTCTTGCTCCTACTTGTAACAAGCTTTAAAAGAAAAAAAATTATGTGGAATTATTGGGTCTTTTTCCTAGATAATAAAAAAGAGACAAGACAACTTTTCCTTCAAGTGCTTCACTTCCTGAACCAGCCGGACTTTGAAATAATGAATAATATCATAGTGATAGGGTATTGGCAAACCTGGCCTTTTCCAGTTGTTAAATACATTTCTGCTGCTGACCAGCCAGAAAAATACAAAATATATACCAACCAAAAAGCAGAGCAGAAAAATATACCATTCCATTCATAACTGCTATTAAAACTACTTATAATATGATCTTTTTCACAGTGGAGATGGCTTAAATTGACAAAGGGCCAAGCCAGAGTTGGGTCTAAAGTGTTCCTGCTTCTGTCATTGCTTCCCAGGATGACTCTCTCTGCTTTCACAAGCCCATGTTTCAGGGTCAGGAGAATGAGTTAACTGGATCTTGTGCATTGGCCTACAAATAGAAAAAAATAGATGAATTGCTCCTGGGAAACACTTTTGTTAAAATATTCAGAGTTTAGTGTGATTGAAACAAACAAAAAAAAAAGCCATTAGATTTATTATCATCCATCTGGGGCCAGTGTCTGTCTGTTTACCAGCACACAGCTCTGGGCGCAGATGAGGCTCCATGTGCATCCCAAAGAAAAGCCAGTGTCTATTAGATATCTATTAGAATGAGCTGGGCCAGCCCCACACTAAGAGCTTCTCTTAGCTTGCATGTGCCCATTGGCTGTAGATGTTTGCATGCTTTGACTACAAACCCCATTCTTTTCAAACCAAGCCCTTTGCAGACTTCAAGCACATGCCTGTGACCACTGCTATCTGTTCAGCATTTCCTTTGGAGCTTGTGGCTGAGTCCCAGAAACTGGCTGGCCTTTGGTCTTTGGAGTGCCTAGAGTTTGCTCTCTAGGAAGGCCAGATACACTTAAGAAACTATAGGGTCCTGACTGCCACCAAGCTAATGGTCTCTGGGAGCTGGAAGAGAGTTACAACCCCCTATATAAGTCAAAGTACCCCACCCCATTCCAAGTTTCTGGGTTCCAACTACCTGAAGTGAAATGAAGACATCGCCAACTTCCACCAAGACTTTTAACATTGGAAGGGGGCAGTGAGCTACGCCAAAGGCCTTGAGAGCACTGTCATCTTCTGTTGGAGTGCATTAGTCCATCGCTGCTGACATGATGAAGTTTCTGGAAATGAGGCAGTGCACAAGGAAGGAAGGAAAGAAGGAAGGAAGGAAGGAAGGAAGGAAGGAAGGAAGGAAAGAAGGAAGGCGGAAGAGAGGAAGGAAGGAGGTGAGGAAGGGAGGGAGGAAGGGAGGAAGGAAGGAGGTGAGGAAGGGATGGAGGAAGAGAGGAAAGAAGGAGGGAGGAAGGGAGGAAAGAAGAAAGGAAGGGAGGAAGAAAGGGAAGGAGGAAGGAAAGGGGAAGGAAAAGAGGAAGGAAGGGAGGGGGGGAGGAAGGAAGGAAGGAAGGAAGGAAGGAAGGAAGGAAGGAAGGCTTTCTTCACGAGATGGGATGGTGTATCCCTGTAACCCAGTACTTGGAAAACAAGGTCAAGATTTTAAGGTCAATCTCACCACCATAGTGGCTTCGAGGCCAGCCTGGGCTACATGAGATCCTGTTGAAAAAACAAAGAATAACTGGATGCAGTACTGCATGCTTTTAATCCCAACACTTAAGAGGCAGAGGCAGGTGGATCTCTGACTTTGAGGTCAGCCAAGAATTCCTAGGGAGGCCCTGTCTCAAACAAATACATAGACAGACAGACAAATTTTAAAAGGAACAATTGTTTCTTTAGGCAGAGTGTTCAAGACTCATCAACTCCATCTAACACTAGAGTCTAATACTAGAGTGTAGCACAGCCAGAGAGGAAGCCAGAGAAACACTGCGGAGTCAGCTCTAGTATCTTGGCTTGCTTTCTTCCTTTCTTCCGTGTGTGTGTGTGTGTGTGTGTGTGTGTGTGTGTGTGTGTGTTGCCAGGAATCAAAGCCAAGGCCTTACCACTGAGCTACAACTCCAGCCTTGAGGCCTACCCATTCACAGCAACTTGTTCACAGAAAACTAATTGGAGTCCCCAGAAAATCACATTAATCATTTCTGAGGTCAAGTGACCTAACTACCTCCCATTAGGTGACACCTCTTAAAGACTCCACTACCTCTTAATACTGTTACATTAGGGACCAAACATGCAACACAGGAACCTTTGGGTGGCATTCCACAACCAAACCAGAGCAGTAGTATCTCTCCAAATACACTGCCCCCAAATATCAGTTTCCAAAAGAACTCTGATGAACAGAGAATCATAGTTCAAATGCAGCTAATGTGGACCACCTCTCTACTTAATAAGAAGAGTAAAGTGGCATGATGAATTTAAAGTGGCCCACAGTATGGTTTATTGGTTCAGAGTATGTTCTGAAATCTAAATAGATATTAACTTGAAAATGGGTTTTGCTACTTACCAAGCTGTGTGGTCTTGAGAAAAGGGAACCTGCTCTGAGCTTCAGTTTTCTCTGTAAAACGTAAACAATGGTACCTAATTCAAAGGAGTCAAGTGATAATAAAATGCAAGGTCCTACTTGTAGCTAACATATAAGTATTTTAATTGTGACCTAGTTTTTCCTCCCCCCCCCCAAAAAAAAGCCTCAAGAATGAGTCAACAGGCTCTTGCTGTTCTTCTACATCTCCTGAACCTCCCACTTCTCCCCTGCTTGCCTGTCATAAGCCACTGCCCGTGCTTTGTCAGCCCTGTTAAGACACGTTGGTAAATGGTTACTAGCCTGCTTATTTGGGACTGATAAATTGGGATCTTTACTTTCTGCCTTTACCAAAAAAGTGATTCTCTCTGCATCCTCCCGCTCCGCGTCTTTTATAGTTCTAAACTATGGAATGACATCCTTGTCCCCAGAGACGCCCTTCAAAACAGCAAACAACATGTTTAGTATTTTAACAGCCGGCTTCTAAGGGTCTGTAGCCACAGCTGCCAGTCCTGTGGGGGGGAGGGGGGGCAGTCACAAAAGAAAGAAAAGGAAAGCAAATTGTATGAAACCTACAGAATGACTTTTGACTTAGACCCACCTTGGGGAAACCCTGATATCTCTAAGCTCTACACTGACTTCTTCCGGTCCTGTTCTCAGCATCCTCGGTTTAAAAAACAAACAAACAAACAAACAAACAAAAAACAAGCTGGGATTGGAGTGGGGTTTGAACAGAAGTAGCAAAGAAGACTACCTCTTTTTGCAGGGGGAAGCAAGGGTTTCACCTGACAGCTTAGACAAGTGATCCTCTCCCAAAAACTTACATACACACAAAGTCCTTAATTATTCTACTGTCAACAGGAACAGGATATATCCTACCACCCCAGTTCTTGAATTAAAAAGAAAAGAAAAGAAAAAAAGAAGGAAGACCATCTAGTTAACACCAGGCCCGAGGGACTTCTCTGAAATGTTGTCCCCGGTAACTTTTTCTCTAGAGTAGATAAAGGCGCTCTTGCCTGAGTTCCCCCACAGACATCTAACTGGATTCCAAACCCGGAAACTCTTAAGAAAGAGGCGGGTTTCCTGCAAGGCTGCCCACTTGTTTGCGTTGCTGATCCCATCGCTGCCCCTTTGCATTTTAAGGGCCCAGATTGCCTTCCGAGCGGGTCTCATTTTTCTGCTTTGATTGCACCCGGCGGAGCTGGAGAGGGGCCTTTCCCCCTCGGGAGCTGCGGGAGGCCAATCCTCCGCGCTCAGAAAGGCGCTGCTGCGACAAGGCCAAAAACCTTGAGAAGAAGACCGATCAGACCAGCGCTTGGCTCCGGAAACGCAACCAGAAGCGACACTCACCAGACCCAAGGCTGCCTCTCATCAGGAACCAGGGTCTGTGCACGCTACGCTCCACCTGACAGGAGACCCCTCCCGCTGCCCACCGTCTAGGGAGGGATCTACCGCGCCAGGGCCGAGACTCAGATCCGGTGGGGTAGGGTGGAAGGGGATGAGGGGGGACAGATTCCCCCCAACCTTCTCCAGAGAATCCAAAGAGTCCAAACCCAGGCTGGATCCCCTTCCTCGGGGTACCCAATATGAACCCGCAGCATTTCCTGCCTCCAGGTAAGCAGGTAGGCCGAAATTCAATACACCCCTCTGGCGCATCTCAGCCAAGCACCCGAGTGTCCTCTAGGGGCCCGGCCCTCCTCCTGGGCCACCTGGCCGCCGGCCCTTTTACCCTTGGCCGAGAGGAAATCCCGTCTGTGCACTTGCTTCCAGAAGCAGCTGTGCCTCGGACTGGGAGCGTCCGGGCTTGAGCAGGCGCAATCGGCGACTGACAAGAGCTCGGGGGCGGAAGGAGCGCAAACAGCCCCAGCCCCGGGGCTCTGCACTGACCGCGGGGAGTCCCCACCCGCCCTCGGAAGGCGGAGCCGACCCTCTCTCTGCCTGGACAAGTTCCCGCCGCACCTAGGGGGCGCGGTGAGCAGCCGGGGCGCCCAGGGATTCTTCGAACCAAAGAAAGCCCCAGAATTGGGACAAGAAGCCGCTCCAAGTTCTTTTTCTTAACCAAAGCTCTCCTCTGTAACCCTTTCTCTGTATGCCCTTTGGTTTGGAAACTCCACGCTGGAACCTCTGAGACCCCTAAGTTCAGTCCTATCCAAACTGTGAAGCGCCTAGAACAAACACACTTGCTGACACTTTCTTTCTAGAACCTACCAAGGCCAGGGGAGGGGAAGAGGCTGCCTTAAGCTCTCTCCATTAGGAAGAGGCACTATCTTAACAGTTTGCAGACAGGTTGTCAGGTTAGGATTCCCTCTACCATCCTCTTACCCTTCCTGTCCACAATGGGATGGTCTCAAGTGCTGGTTTCAACTGGCATAGTGACAGATACAGAGCCCCAGTCTTAACCTCTCAGAAGAGAGAGAAAGGATAAAGGAAATTGGTGGCTCCTACCTCCAGATCTCCCCTCCTCAGCCAGCAGCCTTCTCCCACCACCATCTCCATCCCTGGCTCGGAAAAACTTGGTCTGATTTCTCTGCAAGCATGCAGACTGTAGTGGCACTGAGAGCTAACGCCAAACCTAGCCTTTTTTTTTTCTTACGTCTAATACTAACTGAAAGGAGGAGGAACGCACCTAACTAGGTCACCGGGTTTAATCTGAAGACCTTTTTTCCCCTTCCGAGGCTCCGCCCCACACCACCTTTACCTACCCAACAAGTTTGCAAACTGTTACAAATCCAAAGGACTGAGCATAGGGCAGGTCGTCCTATGTTGCTAAGTCAGGTGCGTCTGGGGAGGGGATTCTGGTCTTAATGGATACTGAAGCCATTGGGTCACATACCTGGTTCGCTTGAGGCCCAACGCAGAGTTCCCCACCCCCACCCCCACCCCCTGTCGGCCAGCCTTGTGTGGACTCCGCCCAGCACATTCTGTCTACGGTGCCTTCCACCCGCCAGCACGGGGCTGTTCTCTTAATGAATTACTAATGAGTTAAAATTGGGCAGCAGGCTTAATTAAAGCGTAGAGGCAATGTGTTTACCACATTGTAATTGAACTCATTAGGGCTATGGCTTTTTGTTTTTTAAGCAGCCGCCTTCCTTCTCTGCATCGAATAATCTATGGGAATCGTTTATTAGAGAAGGAAAGGGTAAGGAGAAACAGTACTTTGAATGAAAAAGACAGGATGAGATGGAGAGACTATCATACCTTCACTCTGTGAGGCCTTGGCAGGTCTGGAGTCCAGGCCAAGACTTCCCAGGAAATGCAAAAAGGTTAATCCGTGGGTGAGACCGGCACCAGAGTAGGGTAGTGACTTAGGGACCAGGCCAGTGCAGAAAACCTCCCCATGTTAGGCCACCTAGTCCTCCTAGGTTCTGTCCACTTTGCTAGACTCCCTACCTGGGCCCTGATCTCTACCTGGCCCACACTTACCAAGCCCCTCCACAGGTTTGAAACTCCCTAGTGAGAAAGATTAGCATCCCCACCACCAAAGCTCCCCATCCCCCTTAATGGGAAGGGCTCACTCACAGGACTTTTTAACCTTCCCAGTTCTCTTCCTTCGGTTTCATAGATACTCAACTGATGCTCACGATCAACGCTCCCAAAAGACACCAGTCTCTAGGTCCAGCCTTCCCCTCGGGTGCTTGTTCTCAAAAACTGGAGAAGGATATAGCTGTTAATGAACTGTCTGTCTAGGAGTGACACAGGAGACCTGCAGGCAACCTTTCCCGTGAGAATCACAAGTTCAGCCCAGGCTACATATATCCGATGTGTCCGGCTAACCTTTTGCCTTAGGCCTCACTGCAGTTACCCGACCTTCAACTTCGCCTTCCTTGGGTGCTGTTTGAACTACTGAGCACTAAGAGGGTGAGGGGTGAAGGACTGTCTCTGCGCTGTGGCTCTGCCCTGCTCTGCCTGACCAACAGGCGGCGTCAGAGATCCAGGTCTGAGCTGGGAAGTGGGGGTGCGGATCTGAGCAAGCTAAACTGAGAAGCTGGGTGCGAGAAGATCGACCCTCACCCCAAACTTACAAACTTGCGGAGAAGGGGAGTGGGAAGAGCTAAGGGGCTACGAGGAACGGAGAGCAGGGGAGGGGCGGGACCGGACGGGGACCCGGAGGAGTACCAGCCCGCAAGCAGGCACGCAGAGGAGCGCGGACTGCGGGCGGGCAGCGGCGGATCCCGCGCGAGGGAGGCGGCGGGTGCCGCTGGAGACAGAGCCGAGCGGCGGCGGAGCGCCAGGCAGGCGGGAGGACAGAGCGCCGAGGGCCGAAGACCGCGCGGGCGGTGCGGACAGGTAAGTGGCCTCATCCTCTGCTCTCGGCCTCCACTCCTTTTGAGAATCCCGAGCTGAATGGCACTCCAGGAATTTCCGGCCCCAGTGGAATCCCACCGCTGACCCCGACCCCCTCCCTCCCCTCTGGCATTAAATGCACAGCGGTTCCCAAGTGCCTGCCTCACACCTTTTGCAGGGTTTGTCAAAGTCTCCCATCCTGTCCATTCCTTGCACCACCCTACCTCTTCTCTCCTTCTGACCCAGGAGGTTGAGGTAAATTGTTTCTAATTTGTTGGTAAAAGATTAATTGCAGAGGGTGGGTCGATTTGATTAAGGCAATTAATCTTTGGTTACAGCGTTCCCGGTGTCACGAGGCGGGGGTGGGGGGCGATTGAAGGAAGAGAAGCTAAGCAAGACTTTTTAGAAAGGAGCCCCCTGCTAGGGGCTGAATCCAGATCTTCCCCCCAACAACAACAACAGCAACATCCACCCTCTGGTACCCCCATCCACCACCACCCGCCCCCCCTCTCCCCGGCAACCCGCAGCCTCGGGACTCAAGCTGGAGGTTTCAGCACCATCAAGTCCGGACAGCGACTCCTGCGGATGAGCTTCGTAACTTCTGGTCCCTAGAGGTTAACACAAAGCAGTCAGCGGCCAGAGCTGACCAAGATGAAGAGTCTACCCACCTCACACACACACACACACACACACACACACACACACACACACACACAC
>JADRCD010222489.1:19346-29681 GCA_019843815.1 Montemys delectorum | reverse complement strand
CTCTCCCTCTCCCTCTCCCTCCCTCTCCCTCTCCCTCCCTCTCCCTCTCCCTCTCCCTCTCCCCTCTCTCCTCTCCCTCTCCCTTCTCTATCTCCCTCTTTCCCCTCTCTCCCATCTCTCCCCTTTTCTCCTTTCCCTTCTTTAGGAATGGCAATCAAAAAAGAGAAAAGAAAAAAGGCAGGCATCTTGTCTTGTTATTCATTATTACAGCAGCATCTTTGAGATGCATCTTTGCCAGTGCAAGCTCCATGTAGATGCCTATCCTTTTGTTGCAGCAGCCTAGGTTATTCAGGAGCAGAGACAAAAGCCTGAAGTGATGTGATCTAAATGAGCTCCGGGGTTTTCCAGCTGGGACCACCTCCATTTCAAAGGACCCCCTCCTTCTCAGTGTGCAGAGAAGGGGAGTGGAGGGGGTGGTTCCTATGTGTATGCATGCTCCCGGAGAGGGAGAAAGGGGAGAGGGAAGGAGAGCCTAGTGCACAGGCTTATTCCCTGTGTCACTCTTCATCTCTGATGCACATTTGCAGGTGTATTTAGGGAGAGCGTGCATCCACAAATCCTCTGTGTTTTCCTTACCTTTGAATCTCATCCTGATCAACTAATATTTGTTAAGTGAACATCACATATGCTAACTTCATACTCCAATCTGGATTTATTAGCTCCTATAAATGATGTCTTGCTGTATTCATAGGCATGTGGGAACTGTGAGAAAAATAAATGTTCATTCTCTGTTTAAAAACGAAAAAGAGAAATCACAGCAGTAAATGTCTTAATTGTTCCTGGTCCCTGCAAACTGATAAAAAGCTTTCTCTGCCACTTATCCAAGTTCACGTTTTCTTGCAATAATGGCTTCCTTTGATAAAGAAAACTTAAGACTTGAATTCTCCCCCAGAGTGTTTATTTCTTATACAGGTATGTGCTTGAAACTTAAGAACTGATCATTTACTCCCAAGAGGAATTTAAGGGTACATACCTAGTTTGGGGGTGCATTTTCTCTTTCCTTCCCCAGGAAGGTTTGTGTTCTCACTTTTTGTTATGGGCAGCTGGAGAGAGGGTCAGTCCTTTTTAATATTTAGGGAAGGTTCAAAGATCGCCTCTGCCTCCAAAAGCTCAAGATCTTTATCATGTCTTCATAATTCCCATCACAAGTGAGCCTTTGGTTGCCTTCTGGTCCTTGCTTTTTTTTACCTTACATGACTCTGAATGAGTCAATGGAGTGAAAATCAAGGAGTTTGAGCTGGGCTTGATGACCACGTTGTGGAGAGGATGGCAGTGGAGAACTGAGAGTAGTCAGCAGTTGGTATCCTTAGGGCCATTACCCTTGGAAATTTTTATTATTAATTTCTTAAAAGGAGGATGAACAAACACTTGTTGGGATTTCAACTACCTTTGTATATAGAACACTAAAACTTGGTATGATGCCACACAAGAATTGAAAGTTCAAGACCCCATCTATAAATAAATAAATAAGTAAATAATAAAGCAAGCTAAACTGGGGCTGCTGCAAAGATGGCTTGGTGTGACTCAGAGAACACATCCACTTGTCGATGACTGTAGTTCAATTTCCAGTACCCACATTGGTTGGATCACCAAGCCTGTTAACTCCCACTGCAGGGGAATCCAACATCTGGGGTCTCCTCAAACATCTATACTCATGTGCACATATGTGTGTGTGCACATACACATATACACAGTTAAAAATAAAATAAATCTTTTAAAATTACTTTATCAGTTAAGGGTGAAATATAATTTTAGAGAGGAAAAACTGCTATTCCTATGAGTAAGTTTGTTTCACCTCTCCTCACTGAGTTAAAGCATAGTTGATGCCATTTATTATGGAGCCATTTCTGCTATCTGGCACATGCTCTAACAGACAGAGTCCTTTTTCTCATTCTCCAGGGAAGGACAGTTTAGAGCACCATGTATTAAACGTGCAAAGCATACCACATGTGTGTACACATATATACATATATAGTATACATATACATATAATTTAATTCTCACTTTAACCCAGTGCACTACCTAGCAACCTCCCCATTTTGCAAGTAAGGCTTGTGAAACGTAGGTTTCTGAGTAAGTTTCCATAGCTGGGAAGTGGTCACAGAGAAATATGTACCACCTTCATGTGAATTCCTTTATTTGGTGACCTCGTCTGTCCATCAGGCTTCAAGTTTCCTTATGAATCTCCTTTTGCACTTCTGGGAGTGACTAAGAAATCATATCTTTCTCTTATCTGATACAGAAATATCATGCCAAGAGCGTCTAAGTGAAGGACAGAAGCAGAAATATTCCTGCCCGAGAGTGACTAGAAACAAAAGGGGAACCGCAGTTAGAGGGAGGAATAGCAGAGTGAACCTTTGATAGGCAAGCACTGTGGCTTCCTCAGCACCAAATAAGAATGAGAGAGGCTAGGAGGGATATGTGCTGTCTCTGGTTGTAATCGAGTTACTATATTAAGGTCTTTTTATCTTCTAAACGGGGCAGTTATGACAAGTTAGAGCTGTGATTTCTGCAGCACCTCTTGCCTGCCTCTTAAACGTAGTGGGCCCTGCCCAAAGCTGATTCTAATGCTCCCATGGCGACCGGCTGGGAGAGTTCGGCCAGGATCGGTTATGCCCCGGAGCATCGCATTGCGTCAGCACCGCGGACAGCTCCTCCCTTCTCTGCTACCCGGGCGTCCTTCTCTGCCCGAGTCGCTACGGGCTCCTAATCAAACCCCCTCCAAAGTGGAAAACTCTGGACTCCATCCTGGCTTGGTTTGGGTTCCCTTCAAACAGTTAATAATATTCTTAGCTATAAGACTCCATCAGCGCTAGAGTGTTGGCCGCGTACTCTTGCATGGAGGCCTCTCCTCCTCTCCATCTCCGAGGGGGGCAGCTCGGTTTGTGGTTTTCCTTTGGGTCCGGGCGTCTGGGCTCCTTTACCTGTCCTTAGCCTGGGTGAACCGCAGCCGCCCGGAATGGAGATGAGAGTGGAAATGCTCTCCTTCGTGCGGTGATAGATCATGGAAACGGGTGACACCAGTTTAACCAATAAAACTATTTGAATCAATTAGCAGGCTGAGGAGAGTCCCGACGTGTAAAATGCATGTCCGCTCGAATAGGAAAGCATTGATTAACTTCTCCCAAACAGCCTCCTCCTGCCTGGGCCGACTCCTCCCAGGGCCTGTCAGGGCCACAGATGCCAGGGCAAGGACTGGCATAGCCCCGAGGAGCCGCAGTATGGAACTTGTTCAAAGCAAACAAAGGGTTTGAAGCAGCGAGTGGTACAGTTGCTCACAGAACACAGATGGACTACCATACACGGAGCTCAGACAAGACTCTCTGAGAACAGAATCCACTTCGGGCGGGGAATTATTTTGTATCTACAACTGGCCTCTCTCTCCACCCTACCCCCACCCCAAGCAGGACATCCAGACTCACTGGGGAAATGAAATATTGGCTCTTATAATCATTTGAATAAAATATTTAGTCTTACACTATACATTTCTCTTTCTAGTGAAACTTTTTAAAAAATTATAGCGTCAGGCTTATATTCAGTAAAGCTCTGAAGCACTGTGATAGACGAGAAGTTGGTAACTGCCGGTGCCACTAGGGTGTGGAGTCGCCGAAGGGACCAAAGGATAGAAAGCAAAGACTCAGTCAGAGGAATTCTTTTCAAAGAAAGATATTTGAAGATAACCTTTTTAAGAGTAGGACTCGGCCTCTTTAGTAGTAAGTGGGCTGCATGGTAAAAGTATAAACCCAGGGCACTTCCTCCCCCACAGCGCTGCCCAAGCATTTCCCCGAGGTACCTCACTGAGAGAGATAATCAACTTATGTCACCCTATGCCTGCCCTGTTGATGGCTTTCTGAGGGGCTGGGGCTTTCCTTCCAGCATCCTGGGCTCTGGGAACTGACAGAGCAAGTCTAAACCTATTTTGTGGGAGCCCTTGACTCCAAAAAGGAGGCAGGCAAGAAGGAAGATGCGGGCTGGGCCCTGGAACATTGGAAACAGGCTTAGGGGTGGGTGGTTGTTAGGGTGGGGGCTGTTTAGGCAAGTGAGAGAAGACCCCCAAATCCAAGTTTTCCTTCTTGCAAAGGGCATCTAGAATCTACACAGACAGGAAGCCCGGTTTTCAGCCCCTTAAGACAAGGTCTAGTTTTTGCTTTCAGATCAGTGAAAAATTATTTCACTGCCACTTGAAACTTCTGCCTCCAACAAATGTCATCCTTTTCATGGCCCTGAGACTGTTTCCAGGATGTTAGTTATCTGAAACCCACAAGCCCTGAGCAAAGGCCCTGACTTTCTTGGCTCTCCTTGGCTCTGTTAACCTACGGAAAGTTGTTAAGGCTTTCTACTTTTATACTTTCTTTGTTGTGGTGGGATCTGGTTGGGCTGTGGGCTTGATAGAGGCAGTTCCAACATATCCACTGCCCATCCCTCAGGCTGCGCAGTCACCTGGCAGTAACTGGGCTTCATCTGGGAGAGTGCTGGAAGAGCACAACTCGATGCTCCTGTTGCAGCGAGTACTCTCCTTAGAATAGCCTCCAAACAAACGGCTTCTTACTTTCTGGCCAGTGGCTGCTTTGTCTCTTAAGAGGCAGCCAATTAGGAGATAACATTGGATACTTCATTAATGTCCCAGAGTGTGCCTCAGTTCAGAGAACTACGAAGAAAGATCTTTCTCACCCTAGTTGGCTCCTTTGCAGGGGTGGGGTGGGGGTGGGAATGGGGGGAGGGTCTGCATGCTCTTACAGGGGTCTGTAGAAATTTATTTCTCCAGGGGAATTGGCAATCTGTCCATGGGCCTCAGTAATAGACCATCCTACTTCTCCCTTGTGCAGACATGGCCTGCATAGATCCTATAAAAATGAGTTAGAGGGGTGTCTAGCCATCACTGGTCCCCACCGGTGTCTCTACCTAGTTGTACCCACTGTCAACCGACCAGCTGGACAAGGCTCCGTGAAAAGTAAGTGCAAACCTGGGGTCAGTGATATCTCCCTGCTTCTTTCCCCAGCTTCTGCACTGGGAACCCAGCAGAGAGACTTCTCCCCTTTCTCTCCCTCTGCAGTGTTTCAAACCAGTGCCGAGATTAAGTCTGCTTATCTTCGGAGACACAGAGGCTGCTAGCGTGCTTCCTGCTCCGGAGGAACCGTTCAGGAAGCAGGGTGACGTCGAGAACTAAGAAGGGGCTAATACAAGCAAGCAGGCACTTAGTTTGCTGGTGTTCTAGAATCTCCCTAGGATTCTCGCAAGCGATTCAGTGTTGGACTCCTAAACTAGATCAGGGGGATCCAGCCTCATTGCTGGGTTTTTTGTTCCCAGTTTGAGGAGCTGCCCAGTGGCAGTTGGCTAGGTGGTGGTGTTCCTGCCTGCTGGAAAAGGATCTCTCTGTGTAGCTCCTTCTCGCTTTCGCTCTCCCCCTCCCTCCCTGTAACATGCCAGCCCTTTAATGTGGAGTGTCAGGGAGACGGTGACGTCACCCTGCCCGCTGGGTGGCGTCCCCTCCATCGGACACGAGTTCAGAGACAGAGAAAGGCGCTGTCAGACTACGCTCCACTTGGGGCTCGCTTGCCGCGGGTTTCCGCGCACCCACACTTTCTGCGGTAGTGGGGACACCCTGCCCCAATCCAGGCCCTCATTCTGCAGCCCCCCCCCCTCGCCGGGGTTCGAGCGCCATTAGCTCGCGCCAGTGCCGGGATCTTCGCTCAGCTCGCCTGAGTCCCGCCCGCTGGATTCGAGGACCCGCTTGGATGCTTCGCCTCCGAGCGCCCTCGGAAGATGGGCCGGCAGCCACGCGCCTAAAGACGTCAAGGGGTTACCAGGTACTGCCCAAACCCGCCGGTCTTGACTGGAGACCCAGCTGATGGTTAGAGAAACCCAGCTGAGGAATTTCTGCGATAGGTGGAAGGGCGGCGGGCCTTGGAATGGTGGTATCAGAGTCAGGAAGATGGAGGGTCGTTTGCCTCAAGAGGAAGATAGAGAAGTTTGTCAGGTTCCTTTTTCAGTTCAACTAACTTTTAATTGTCTCTTCTTTCACCCCTCAAAATACCCCCCAACCGAAATCTTATTTCTATCTTGCTGAAGGACTTTCTGAAAGGGTTTGGGGTAAACGTGGGGACACTCAAGAGCAGGTATTTCTGCCGGGTCTTCCGCTATGAAGGCTGCGGTTCCTAACGCGGAACCAACCCAGCATCCGTGGCGCACGTTTCTAAGAAGCGAGAGTTCGAATTCTTCCAGGGTTTCGCTAAGATCATTCGGTCTTCTCTAAGAGAAAAATGAGCCGGGAAGGGTCATCAGCAAAGCTAGAGCTGGTTGTGTCAAGCTCTAGGGATCACCACGCCTTGAGTGGCCTTTAATGCCCTAACCCCCGAAAATATGGCCTCTGATCCGTGTGACTGACGCGACACGCCTAGCTCCTTTGATGGAGTCCAGGTTTGTCAGGCCTTCTTGGAGGTCGCAGAGAGTAAGGCGAGAGCTGAAGATCTCCGGGGCAGCAGGTCAGAGGAGGTCATCCAGATGTCATGGGGACCCAAAGAAGGAACATTCAGTTAAAGAGATTGGTTAGTGTATTCTCTGTGATAGATGTAACAAAATCCAGTTTGTGGGCCGGGCGATGGCCACTGGTGACTTCCCAGGGCAAAGGACAGCTTTGGCCTACGCATGGTGTAAGTAACTAGGGGGAAGACCATCGCCTGTTCTCCTGGGAAACGGACCACTTAACGTGTTCGACTTAGCGTTATTGTCGCACAGGTTTCTTTCCTCTGCCTTTTCTATATGTTTAACTTAGTGAATACTTCTTTTTCCACATTTGGAGTATCGAACTGGCATCAGGTGAAATCAGGAATTTTATTTCAGTCGGAACCCATACGTCCAATTTCAGTGCACCTACTATTGATCTGGAAATTATGACTACCGCTGGGCTCACTCTCAACATATATAACAATACCAACATAGTTAAGGGTGGAAATGTCATGAAAGCTGGCTCGTGTGAAACTGGATATATTTAACCTCTGCCAGGTGTGACTCCCAAGAAGTGTTTGTTTGCGCGCTTTCGGGCTTAATATATTCGCCTGTACTGACACACGTACCTTGTATCAAAGTAACAAGAAAGTACTTTTTAAAAATGCTTATGTTTCTAACTTCTTCTTGATCCCCCTATCTAGCACTAGAAGTCCTTAGCTCATGAAATGAGTCTTTGAAGTTTTGAAAACGACGTACTTTGTTTTGGGGTAATCATGCATATAGATTTTCCTCACCTCAAACCTCAAATTTTCTAATTACAGTAAATAAAATAGGTAAATAAAATAACACCTAAAAGCAAAGATGGGAAAGAAGAGATTTCGTTTTTGCTTTAATGGGCAATGCTTCAACCAGTAGTGAATCTCCCCACCAAGAAAACCACAGACACCACAAAATTCTCTTTTCAAAATATTTGGGTTAATTTTTTAACCCAAAATCGATTTTTTTCAAGCATGAATTCATTCTCTCCTCTCTCTCTCTCTCTCTCTCTCTCTCTCTCTCTCTCTCTCTCTCTCAGTTTAGGTTTTAATGGCCAAGTTCAAGTTCTTCATGACTTGTGTAGTCATTAACGACAACAGTCATTGCTTTTCCTATTCCTATTGAGCACATATCTTATTCCAACAATCATTTTATTCCGTAAACCCGGGATGGCTTGAGCGACTTAGCAATTTGCTGAAACAGATAAATAGACTATAGACAGGTAAATAGAATTTGCATGGGACAAGTAGGACGGACACAAGACAAATTGCTAACTCCAAGTCGCTGAACTTTCTCAAGGGCGATCTTGAAGGGAATTTTAAAAGATGACCCTTGCGCATGTGAAACTCGCTCAGTTGCCCAGTAATAATCAGGTCTTCAGCTAGGTAAACGAGCTATTGTAATTTCCAAATCGTTCTCATTCCACCCCTCTGTCTTAAGTCCGGAAAGGTTCAAGTCAACTTTCTCCTTTCCTTTCTAGTCTTCAAGAGAAACCCGGAGCACTAAGCCCGCTGTTCTTCAGTGGAGGAGATGGCTTCCAGCCCACTGCCAGGGCCCAATGATATCCTACTTGCATCGCCTTCGAGCGCCTTCCAGCCCGATGCATTGAGCCAACCGCGGCCGGGCCACGCCAACCTTAAACCCAACCAGGTGGGCCAGGTGATCCTCTATGGCATTCCCATCGTGTCCTTGGTGATCGACGGGCAGGAGCGCCTGTGCCTGGCACAGATCTCCAACACCCTTCTCAAGAACTTCAGCTACAACGAGATCCACAACCGCCGAGTGGCCCTGGGCATCACGTGCGTGCAGTGCACACCTGTCCAACTGGAGATCCTGCGACGGGCCGGGGCCATGCCCATCTCTTCGCGGCGTTGTGGCATGATCACCAAGCGTGAGGCCGAGCGCCTTTGTAAGTCATTCCTGGGCGAAAACCGGCCACCCAAGCTGCCGGACAACTTCGCCTTCGACGTGTCCCACGAGTGCGCCTGGGGCTGCCGCGGCAGCTTCATCCCGGCGCGCTACAACAGCTCTCGCGCCAAGTGCATCAAGTGTAGCTACTGCAACATGTACTTCTCGCCCAACAAGTTCATTTTCCACTCTCACCGCACCCCGGACGCCAAATACACGCAGCCGGACGCAGCCAACTTCAATTCCTGGCGCCGCCATCTCAAGCTCACAGACAAGAGCCCTCAGGACGAGCTAGTCTTCGCCTGGGAGGACGTCAAGGCCATGTTCAACGGTGGCAGCCGCAAGCGTGCGCTACCCCAACCCAGCGCGCACCCGGCCTGTCACCCACTCAGTTCCGTTAAGGCTGCAGCGGTGGCGGCCGCAGCCGCAGTGGCCGGAGGCGGGGGCCTGCTGGGCCCGCACCTGCTGGGGGCTCCACCCCCGCCGCCGCCACCACCACCCTTGGCTGAGCTGGCGGGCGCACCTCACGCCCATCACAAGCGGCCGCGCTTCGACGACGATGACGATTCCCTCCAGGAGGCGGCCGTGGTGGCCGCAGCCAGTCTGTCGGCGGCCGCAGCCAGCCTCTCGGTGGCGGCAGCCACAGGCGGCGCCGGGCCGGGCGCAGGTGGCCCCGGGGGTGGCTGCGTGGCCGGCGTGGGCGTGGGTGCCACTGCGGGGGCCGGTGCAGCAGCTGGCACCAAAGGTCCACGCAGCTACCCAGTCATCCCAGTGCCCAGCAAGGGTTCGTTCGGGGGCGTGTTACAGAAGTTCCCGGGCTGCGGGGGCCTCTTCCCGCATCCTTACACCTTCCCGGCCGCGGCCGCAGCCTTCGGCTTGTGCCACAAGAAGGAGGACGCGGGGACAGCGGCCGAGGCCCTGGGGGGAGCGGGCACGGGGAGCGCAGGTGCGGCGCCCAAGGCCGGGCTGTCGGGTCTCTTCTGGCCGGCGGGTCGCAAGGACGCCTTCTACCCTCCCTTCTGCATGTTCTGGCCACCGCGGACCCCCGGCGGGCTGCCTGTGCCCACCTACCTACAGCCCCCGCCGCAGCCACCGTCTGCGCTCGGCTGCGCGCTGGGTGACAGTCCGGCCCTGCTGCGCCAGGCCTTCCTGGACCTGGCCGAGCCGGGCGGTGCAGGTGGCAGCGCCGAGGCAGCGCCCCCGCCGGGCCAGCCTCCCCCCGTGGTGGCCAATGGCCCTGGCTCGGGTCCTCCGGCTACTGGAGGCGCTGGAGCGCGCGACACGCTCTTCGAGTCGCCCCCGGGCGGCAGCGGCGGGGACTGCAGCGCCGGGTCTACGCCACCGGCCGAGCCGGGAGTGACGTCCGGGACCGGGGCTGCCTCCTCCGGAGCCGGCTCCGTGGGCACCCGGGTGCCGGCCCCCCATCACCCGCACCTCTTGGAAGGGCGCAAGGCGGGCGGCGGCAGCTACCACCATTCCAGCGCCTTCCGGCCGGTGGGCGGCAAGGACGACGCAGAGAGCCTGGCCAAGCTGCACGGGGCGTCGGCGGGCGCGCCCCACTCTGCCCCAGCGCACCACCATCACCACCACCATCACCCGCATCACCACCACCACCACCCTCCGCAGCCGCCGTCGCCGCTGCTGCTGCTGCAGCCGCAGCCCGATGAGCCGGGGTCGGAGCGCCACCACCCAGCCCCGCCACCCCCGCCCCCGCCGCCCCCTCTGGCCCCGCAGCCGCACCACCGAGGCCTTCTGTCCCCCGAGGGCACCAGCTGCAGCTACGCCAGCGAGGACAGCTCTGAAGACGAGGAGGACGAGGAGGAAGAGCAGGAGGTGGATGTGGAGGGCCACAAGCCACTCGAAGGCGAGGAAGAGGAGGACGGTCGAGATCCCGAAGATGAGGAGGAAGAAGATGAGGAGACCCGGGTCCTTCTTGGAGACTCC
>JADRCD010222487.1:30048-54059 GCA_019843815.1 Montemys delectorum | reverse complement strand
TTCCTTCCTTCCTTCCTTCCTTCCTTCCTTCCTTCCTTCCTTCCTTTTTTTAATCTTGAGACAGGCTTTCTCTGTGTAACCCTGAGTGTCCTAGAACTCACTCAGTAGACCAGGCTACCCTTGAACCCAGGAGATCTGTCTGTCTCTGCCTTGCTAGTGTTAGGATTAAAGGTGTGCACCATCACTACCCAGTTCTGCAACGATGCCACCGGCCATACATGGTGCTGACCCTGTACACTGAGCAAGCCCTGTCACTGAAGCATTTGGGGACAGTGTCCCTGGCTTCTACCCAGAAGGCCAGCTGGCCTCTTCCTTCCAGAGTGACAACCTGAAATGACTCTAGTTGCCATGGTTTGGTCGTGTGTCTGCTAGGGACAGAGTCACTCAGTAAGATGCGCAATGGCTGGAGAAGCTGGCACAGAGCCAGGGAGGCCGAGGGGCACAATCATTAGATCCACCACAATAAAGACAGAATGACAGTGACTGGAGAAACAAGAATAAACAAGAAAACTTGATAGTCACAACTTCCACAAAAGTGATAACAGTTACAAGAACAGCCCGCCACTCACAAGTGCGAAACTCTGCGATGACAGATAACTTTGGATGATCGTTTAATGATGGGGGTTGGGGGGGCAATCTTGCTCTTCACCCCAAAGCCCTGGAATGGTGATGTCACCTCCAGATAGAACATGACCCAGTTATATAGATGGCTGGCTAGCAGCGGTCACCCCTAAAATTTACCTGTCCCAGGCAGTAGAGGGACCTCCTGTTCCCCCTCCTCTTCATGTGAGTATGAGGCATGGCTCTGCACCTATGTGTCTGGGGAGGAGGTATGTCCATATGTGTCTGTGTGAGGTGCAGAGTGTGTGTATGTCAGTGTACTATGTGGGATCCTGCCTTCCATGGGATGGGAAAGGAGCCCTTGGCGGAAGCAGGCTGGGTAAGGATGTGCTCATGGGTGCTTAGAAACCACTCTTTATCAGCCACCCTCTCTCAAGCTGATAATGTCCACTACAGGTCAAAGGGCAGGACACAGGGGACCTGTCCACACACCATGCCTGGGCTGGGTTGTTGTCAAAATCAACACGTTGTCACTGAAAGATATGCATGTGTCTGGGGTGGAGCCAAGGTCTCCTGTCCCAACTGTGGTCACAGGGCCCCCCAAGTAACCTTTGATGGTCCCAGGAAGTTGCCCATTTCCTACAGCTGTGCTAAACCAGCTGAACACATCCTGTTTGTATGTTTGCTAGGATGTTTCCATGGCAACTAATAGAGGATGAAGGAAGCCTGGCAGCTTACCACATCCCACTCTGATGGTTCAGAATTGGGCCCCAGAGGGCAGTGACTTCTGGGGCCAGGACCTCCTGAAGGGGATAGAGGTGGTTAGATCTGATGACCCCAGGAAATACATACGACTTGCAACCTAGTGGCTTAAGGATGAAGAACAGAAGTGGAATTGGGGACAACAGGGGGCCAGAGTCTGGGACACGGACGCACCTAAGACAAGACCATCTCTGCGGCTGAGCATGGGCTCTGGCCAGTCTTGGATGGAGACTCATAATTGTTGGTTCTTCCAATACCCCATATCCAGGGACAATTAAGCAACCTGAAGCTGTAGGAAGTGAAGCGGCCTGTCCTCACATAGTGCTCATTGGCTTGTCCTTGTGGTGACATGCTGGACGGAGATAGGCTGGTGTCTCCTTATCCTGAGCAATTAGTTCGTCGTCATGCATGCTGACCTTCAGCTGCAGTACTGGGAAACAGGTACAGAGAAGCAAATGGTTAGTCCTGGAGCATGCAACCCAGGAGAGGTAGCTAGCCAGGGATGGAGGCTGTGCTGACCCATTTTACATCAACCTGACACGAGCTAGAGTCATTTTGGAAGAGGGAACCTCAACTGAGAAAAATGCTCCCACCAGACTGGCCTGTGGGCAAGCCTGTAAAACATTTTCCTGCCAGGCGGTGGTGGCACATGCCTATAATCCCAGCACTTGGGAAGCAGAAGCAGGCAGATTTCTGAGTTCGAGGCCAGCCTGATCTACAGAGTGAGTGAGTTCCAGGACAGCCAGGGCTACACAGAGAAACCCTGTCTCGAAAAACCAAAACAAACCAAAACAAAGCAAAAACAAACAAACAAACCAAAAAAAACCAAAACATTTTCCTGATTGACATGAGAAAGCCTGGCTCACTGTGGGCAGCGCTACCTCAAGGCAGGTGATATGGAAAAACAGGCTGAGCAAGCCAGTAAGCAGCACTCCTCCATGGCCTCTCCATCAGCTCCTGCCTCTAGGTTCCTGTCCTGACTTCCCTGGGTGATGGAGTGTTAGCCCTAAGCTGAAATGAGTTTTCCTCCCTGAGCTGCTTTTGGTTGTGGTTATTTATCACAGCAAAAGGAACTCTAGCTAAGATAGGGAGGATGACAGAAGCAAGCTAAGCATCTGATCCTGAGAGAGAGAGAGAGAGAGAGAGAGAGAGAGAGAGAGAGGAAGAGAGAGAGAGAGGCAGTCTAGAGACAGACTGACGTCAATAGGGAGGACAGGAAATCATGTAATTAGATGATTAGATGTCTGGGAGGCAGCAGAATTGTTACAGGAGAGGCAAGCAGCAAGAGGACCAGGAGATGAGGTAGAGACGGGCAAAGAGAGATGAGCCACCACCCCACCTCAGTCTCTGCAGTACCCCAGGGGTCCCAACTACATTGTAAATGGGGGAAGGGAGGCAGAGATTAGCATCCCCATTTGACAGGTGAGGAAACCGAGGCACAACAAGGCTGAAACACAAGAGAATCTGTGGAAAAGCCAGGAGCAGGTCCAGAATTCTAGCTCTGTCCTAGAGACCTCTCACCCTCGTAGCCACCCCAGGCTCAAAGTAGGCAAGAGGTGGTGAAAGTCCAAGAAGACAGACAGCCAAGTGGTCAGTCAACCCCACTTCTTCATCCCCTCAAGATGGGGATTGGGGGCAACAAGGCTTTTACCACTCTAAGGAGGCAGCCGTTGCTATGGTGATTCTTGTTACCTGGCAACTGAGTTACAGCTTCCTGGGCACCTGCTGTCTCTCTTCTAGTGCTAATAGCGGGCTCTGGGGATGGACTTGTATCAGAAAGCTCATCTTGGAGGACAAGCCAGATAATCCTGGGCACGTGAAGACATAGAGAGACCCTCCAGGTCGTTGACAACCAGAAATGGAGCATGCTTTCATTTTCAAGCTTGAGAATGATTTAGTAAACGGGGTAATCAAATTATGCCAACCCCTCCCTGCCAAAAACAATCTCCAAATAGTACCATACAGATGGAATTAGGACTCACTGACACCTCATCTTGGTGGCATCCCCTGGCCATCGTGACATGTTGTATAAAGGAGGGGATAGTTTTAATAAAGTTCCACACCACCCGGATCAGCAATAAAGAGCCTTAGTTGTACACTGAAGAGATTGTGCCAGGAGAGGGTTGTTCGTACACATAGAGAGCAGACACCAGACTCAGGACCGGAGTTCAAAGTCTTCAGAGTAAGAAGACAGCCCAGTGGGCACAGGCTTCAGACCTCCACATCACCTGCCCCACTCATGTGGCACAGGCTCTACCCACTGTTGGGCTATGTTGGGCCCAGGAATCAGACCCCTGCCAAGAGACACACAGCAGAATGAGCCAACCTAGGGATGCTGGTGGTCCCCAGAAGGCCATCCTATGTGAGCAGAGTTTTGGGAGCAACTAGGATGTAGCTCCCTAATTTGGGGGTCCCTGAAAAGCTTTCTATGCAGCTCTGAGCCAGAGCTGAGTTTCAGAGGGTGCAGAGACTCCTGGGTAGGCTCCGAGGGGCAGGGGCTCTGAAGGACAGGTCAACATACACACAGGCACCTACAGTTACTGCCAGGGTGGTAGATGCAAATGGAAGATATAGAAACTGTGGAGCAAGAGCCATACCTCATGCTAGACAGGGCCCTGTGGCAGGCTTTCAGGGTCCAAAAGGCAGTTCCTGGATTTCAGCCAGCTTTGCTCTGACTGGCCTGGGAACATGGTGGCTTGAGTATTCAACTCTTAACTCCTAGAAGTGATGGATGTGGTCTTAACTTGAAGGCCTGGTCTCAGCATCCTGGACTGTGAAGTGGGCCCTTGATCTTGGGTCTTTGAAAAAGGCAGAGGGGGCCAGGAAGATGGCTCAGCAGGTAAAGGTGAATACAGCTATGGTGAATGGCTCGAGTTCGACCCCCGTCACCCACTTGGTGGAAAGAAAGGATTGACTTCTGAGAGTTGTTCTCTGACCTACACACACACACACACACACACACACACACACACACGGGGGGGTGGAGAGACAGACAGAGACAGAGAAATGAACACACACATTCACAGAGAGAGAAATAGAGACAGACAGACAGACAGAGAGATAGAGCAGAGAGACAGAGAGAGACATAGGGACAGGGAGAGAGACAGAGACAGACAGAGGGGAAGCAGAGAGAGACATAGAGACAGACAGAGAGAAACAGAGACAGAGAGACACACACATGAGAGAAATAGAGAGATAGAAGATACAGAGAGTAAGACATACACATACACACTCACACAGACATACACAGACAGACAGAGAAACATAGAGACAGAGAGAGACAGAGACAGAGGGACAGGGAGAGAGACAAACAGAGAGACAGAGTCAGAGAGACAGACACACACATATGTACACTCACAGAGACATACACAGACACAGACTCACACACATACACTACATAAAGTGTTTTGTTTTGTTTTGTTTTTTAATGAAGCAGAAGAGAAAAGATAAGATGGGCCAGGAGAGTGGAAGCAGATACAGAGCCATGTGCCCATAAGCCAAGGGATGCTCTGGCCTACTGGAGCTGGCAGAGCCTTTGGATCTTGATCTCAGACTTCTGGCCTCCACAACTCAGTGGATAAATCCACGTAGTCTAAAGCCTTCAGTCTATGGTCATCTGCTAAGGTGGCCTAAGGCTCCAGTGGCATCCTTGGCGGCACCCTCCCCCCTGCAACTCCTCTATGCAAAGCTCAGGTGATCTAACACTTACCTAAGCTCGGACAGTCCCCCAGGGGACAGAACAGGTGATGGAGGGCAAGGAGGTGTAGCAGAGATTACTTGGGGTGTGGTAGGGACAATGTCTCACTCCCTGACCCTTTGAACACCATCTCCCGGACTGACAAAATTCCTATCTCTCCCCAAGCTCCTCCTAGGTTCAGACTACGGGGCTGGTACCCTAGTCTCCAGGCCTATTTCCAGTAGAGTTTGCGGGAAACAGAGGCCTCAGGCAGGGAAGGGTCCTAGCAGGACACAGGCTTGGAGGACACATCTTGGCCAGGGACAAAACAGTCACTTTGGTCCAACCCATTGGAACCACACTCCCACGGTGCTTACCTGAAGTGCCTGCAACTTGAAGCCTGGGCCAAGGCTTGCACTCTCAAGCAGGGTGATGGCGACCTCTGCTGGCTCAGGTCCAGAGCCTTTCCCAGCCCAAGGCCTAAGAGGCAGCCGCAAGAGGTCGGCTAGAACCAGTTCCCCGCAAAGGGGAACTGGCAGCTGCCTGTGCTTCCACAATCACAACGTTGTTCTCTGTCATTATAGGTGGATGCTCAGTGCCAGGAGCTCCCTGGCCACCCAGGGAGTCTCTTACAGTAAGGCAATGGCCTAGATCAGGGGTTGGATGAGGGGCTGGGACCTGACCTGAGCAGGGTGAGTGAATGGTCACAACAGAAGACCAAGGTGGGAAGGTCCCGGGAGTCCCTGCCCCTGCCTGAGCCTCACTTTTCTCATCTGTCAAATGGTGATCTGAGCAGCCCTGTCCCGCATCGGGGAGGGATTGGAGGGTGGTGGGCAAGCGCTCTGAGGGCAGGGAGGAGACTCAGCCAGTCCCAAAGCACAACGCTCAGAAGGGCCATGTGCTTCACCTGACACTCTCCACACTCACGAGCCCAGCATTCTTAGTGTTTTATTATGCTCGGTTTTAAAGGTTTATTTATTCTTATTTTGTGTGTATGCATGTTTTGCCTGCATGTATGTCTGTGCACCACGTATGTGCCTGGTGCCTATGAAGTTCAGAAGAGGGCATCATATCCCTTGGAACTGGAGTTATAGACAGGATGTGAGCCACCACATACGTGCTGGGAACTGAACCACTGAGCCATCTCTTCAGCCCCTGGTTTGTTGTTTTATTTATTTTCTTACGCAGAAATGCATTTCCTCACAGCCAGCGCCAGGGACTAGAAACCCAAATCAAGGTGTCTGCAGGTCTAGGGGTGTTTTGACTTTGTCTTTTTTTTTTTTCCTTTTCATTACACTGGGATCGGTAAACCAGTTTTCACTTCAGTATATAATATACTTGGTACAATTTATCCTGCCATACCCCGCTAAAAAGCCCCTTCTCGCCCCGCCCATTGATCCTGTTTGCTCCCAGTTATTTCTACTTTCTCATCGCCTGTACCTATGCACTTATACATCTACATAAAATCGTGGACCCACAAACGGGAGAAGACACACAACCTTTCCTTCTGAAGCAGACTTGCGTTTGACACGACCATCTCCAGTTGTGTATGTTCTCTTGCAAGCAGCCTAACTGTATTCTGCTTTGAGGCTGAAAAGAATCCCCCTGTGCATATACAGCATATTTTCTTTACCCATTCCTCTGCTGACAGACACCAGGGCTGTTGTTTGTAGTAAGACAGGGTCTGGTTCAACCCAATTAAGAACTCGTGGCTGGGACACGCCCAGGATCAGAGGTGAGGAGGACCCAACATCTGTCCCGACACCGGGAGTAACTGTGACCAGCAGGACCAGGCACACAGGAACTCTGCCAGCCCAGTGGCTCTGGTTCCTTCCAGTCTCTGTGGGCTGGTGTCCTGAGCAGACCTTGGGCACAAGCTCCGCAGCCAGTGGAAGGTCCACTCCTGGCGCTCTAACAACCCAGGATCACAGGATCCCAGAATCACAGGATCACAGAGACAGCTTGACTCTGAGGAGTTCTGACACAATCAGGATCACAGGAAGGACAGGCTCCAGTCAGATTTAGCAAGGGCAGGTAGCACTAGAGATAACCAGATGGTGGAGGGGGGGGAGGTGGGCCATGGGGCAAGTATAAGAAAATAAACAACACAAACCAAGGTCACTTGGCATCATCAGAACCCAATTCTCTCACCATAGCAAGTCCTGGATACACCATCACACCGGAAAAGCAAGATTCAGATATAAAATCACTTCTTGTGGTGATGATACAGGACTTTACAAAAGACATAAATAGCACCCTCAAAGAAATACAGGAGAACACAGGTAAACAGCTAGAAGTCCTTCAAGAGGAAACACAAAAATCCCTTAAAGAACTACAGGAAAACACAATCAAACAGGTGAAGGAAATGAGCAAAACCATCCAGAATCTAAAAATGGAAATAGAAACAATAAAGAAATCAGAAAGAGAGAAAACCCTGGTGATACAAAACCTAGGAAAGAAATCAGGAGTCATAGACGCAAGCATCACCAACAGAATACAAGAAATTGAAGAGAGAATCTCAGGGGCAGAAGACACCATAGAAAACATTGACACAACAGTCAAAGAAAATGCAAAAAGCAAAAAGCTCCTAACCCAAAACATCCAGGAAATCCAGGATGCATTGAGAAGACCAAACCTAAGGGATAATAGGTATAAAAGAGAGTGAAGACTCCCAAGGTAATGAGCTGGTAAATATCTTCAACAAACATAGAAGAAAACTTCCCTAACCTAAAGAAAGAGATGCCCATGAACATATAAGAAGCCTACAGAACTCCAAATAGACTGGACCAGAAAAGAAATTCCTCCGGTCACATAATAATAAAAACACCAAATGCACTAAACAAAGAAAGAATTTTAAAACCAGTAAGGGAAAAAGGTCAAGTAACATATAAAGACAGGCCTATCAGAATTATACTAGACTTCTCACCAGAGACTGTGAAAGCTAGAAGATCCTGGTCAGATGTCATACAGACCCTACAAGAACACAAATGCCAGCTCAAGCTATTATACCCAGCAAAACTCTCAATTACCATAGATGGAGAAAACAAGATATTCCATGACAAAACAAGATTTACACAATATCTTTCCACAAATCCAGCAAAGGATAATAGATGGAAAACATCAACACAAGGAGCAAAACTACATCCTAGAAGAAGCAAGAAAGCAATCTTTAAACAAATCCACACAAACCTAATTCCACCTCTTACAACAAAAACAACAGGAAGTGACAATTACTTTTTCTTTTAATATCTTAATATGAAAATTAATATTACCAAAATATCCTAATCAATTGAAATCCAAAAATATGAGGAATTAGAAATTTGTTGATTGTCATCCAATGGTCTAATTTGGTAATTGGAGAAATGGGTCCAATATTGTACAATCTATATACACTTTCAGCTTGTTTGTTCATGACAGTGTCTAGCTGTATACAGCATAAGGGTATTGAAATCTTGCTTCTCCTATCTCAGCCTTTCTATTAGTAGTATTGTTTATTTCATGTTTTTACACTATACTATGGTTTTCAGAACAGCTTACATATTTCAAAAGTATTTATATATCCAAAAGAAACATAGACGATTAACTAGGAAGGTGGTTTGTAAGAGAACAACAAAGAGTGAGACTGAATGCTTTGTTTGACGTTTGTAACTCTTGTATCAAGTTTGAAGAAGAGGACTTTATAAGTTACTCTTTCTCTGAGATGAATGCTTTTCCAAATTATCATAGCTAATGAACCAGATTCTTACCCTCACCTAATATCTGTGCCACCCTCCAAGCAGAACCATTGTTTATTGAAACAGTTGGTGAATGACTTTATGGATAGACCATCTTAATACACACACCATTTCTTAATTAAATGTAACCTGTTCTCTGTGGGCTGAGAATAAAGTCACTCACTTAAGTCAAAAAAAAAAAAAAGAGAGAGAATTCTTGGCTGGCTGGGTGGTGGTGGTGCATGCCTTTAATCCCAGCACTTGGGAGTCAGAGGCAAGAGGATTTCTGAGTTCGAGGCCAGCCTGGTCTACAGAGTGAGTTCCAGGACAGCCAGAACTATACAGAGAAACCCTGTCTTGAAAAAAACAAAACAAAACAAAAAAGACTCAGACATACTTTTGGGGCTGGAAAGATGGCTCAGCTGTTAAGAGCACTGACTGCTCTTACAAAGGTCCTGAGTTCAAATCCCAGCAACCACATGGTGGCTCACAACCATCTGTAATGAGATCTGATGCCCTCTTCTGGGGTACAACTACAGTGTACTTACATACAATAAATAGATAAATCAAAAAAAAAAAAAAAAAAAAAAAAGAACTCGTAGCTGGGCTGGCTCAGTGAGATGGCTCAGTGGTTAAGAGCACCAACTGCTCTTCTGGAGGTCATGAGTTCAAATCCCAGCAACCACATGGTAGCTCACAACTACCCATAATAAGAAACATAAAACCTTTGGGCTGGAGCAAGCCGGGGCCTGAGCAAGAGAGGGAAGGGAAGAGGGATGGGGTGGGAAGAACTCATGGGTTCAGGGCTGGAGAGATGGCTCAGGGATTAAGAGTACTGGATGCTCTTCCAGAGGTCCTGAGTTCAATTCCCAGCAACCACATGGTGGCTCATAGCCATCTGTAATTGGATCCAATGAAATAAATAAACAAATCTAAAAAAAATAAAAAATAAAAAAAAAAAATCTCATGGGTTCAAGTAATCCTCCTGCCTCAACTTCCCAAATAGGACTGAAGGTAGTGTCAACACTAGCTGTCTTGGTTATTTTTATTGGGCCTTCTTTCCAGCTCCCAACACCATCATACAGCTGTGGATCTTCCCAGCCCCCACTTACACCCCCCTACAGCTCCAAGCAGCAGCTGGCCCCGTCAACTCTCAAACACAGCTTCCCCAGGGAAGCCCTTTATCAAAGGGCTACCAAAGTATGTCATATGGCTGGCCATAACTTCCCTACCTCCTTCCACAGCCTGAGTGGCTCTAAGCAAACCTCATCCCAGCCTATCCCGAGACCAGGTCCAGCAGGAAGTGTCCCAAATGGTGACCATACAGAAACACCGAGGGTAAGAGTATGGTGCCCCAACGTTGCCTCTGAGTGCCCAGTCTGTGCCAAAGTGCTGGAAGTGCTGGGCTGTGCCTGAGATTGGCGAACTTGATCGACTGGCCATGTCAAAACCTGCATCTGTAGGGCACTGGTGCCCTCTAGTGGCGGATAGAAAGAAGGCAACGCACACCTGAGCAGAGAACAGAGAGCTGTGAAGGGGCCGTACCAGGCAGGGGTTAAAGTCCTCAGGAGTTTCCCACGACTGAGCCATCGTCCCTGCCCCTTATGCTGTTCTCTGATTAGTTGCTGTCAGTCATTCTGTGGCTGAGGGGACCTAGAGGAAGTGAAATGAGCTTTTGAGGGGCAAGGGATTCCAGATGGGCATCTATCTAAAGCCAGGGCTCCTGAGAGCCTTCCACACCATGAGCAGTTCCAGCCCAGTCATCCTTGGGTGAGAACTGAAGCCAAGGTTGCTTATGGGAGTTTGGAGGCTGGCTCATCTCAATCCTGATCTCCGGCCAGAATTCACAAACATGGCTACTAGTTCCATTATGCACACCCCTCCTATACAGATAGACAGGAGACATGGTGGCAGAGACCACACTCTGCTCCTGGCAATGCTCCACACTGACTTTTGCAAGTGGACCTCTAGCCACCTCTCCAGCCTGCGAACCGAGAGACAGAAAGACAGCTAGGAGAAGAGAGCTGGAAGAGGACAGTCAGGCACGGGTTCATGTCCTAGCCTTCCCACTCTAACTCACCTCCATTCCCTTCCCTGAGTCTTCATCCCTTCCCTGGCAAGATGGGCTGTTGGTGTTTTTGCACGAGGTAGCCTGATCATCAATCCTGAGCTTTTTGTGGAACTCAAGCCGGAGGCTCTGTGTCAAAAGCAAGCGTACAGATCCTGCAGAGCACGGGCTACCAACCCAGGAGCACAGTAGTCTACGGGAGACCCAGAGGCACTGAATTATGTTCCCCCATAGCAAGGAGTCAACAGAAATCAAAGAGCCCAGGAGATGGAGAGTAGGACCCAGAGCAGAGAAGGATATAAGTGGAGCAGACCCCAGAGAGCAGACATGTCCAGAGTGGGCAACTCCATAGAAGCAGAAATCATGTTAGTGGTTGCCAGGTGGGGTGGGGTGGGGAGGTTACTCTTCATGATATCTAGAGATGTGAAAAGATTTATATGGCTAAGGATGTGACTCAGTTGGTAAAGCACTTTCTTAGCATGCATGCATGAAATTCTGGGGCCAATCCCTAATAGCATCTAAAATGAATGTAGCATACACTTGTAGTCTCAGCAGGTCAAGGTCATCCTTGACTACACAATGAGTTCAAGGATAACCTGGGCTAAATGAAGCCCTGTCTCAAAAACTCCAGAAAAAAAAAAAAGTTCTACATACTAAAAAGCACACTACGTCCCCACCCCAAAAGAATGTTTTTTTGTAGCATGGGATTTCAGTTCAGGTTTTCAAAGGCCCACAGACTCCTCCGCTGACTGACACCCACCCCCCCAACTCCCAGCAGGCCATGTACCCCCCCCCCAGCAGGCCATGTATCCACCCCACCCCACCCCCAGCAGGCCGTGTACCCACTCCACCCAGCAGGTCCTGAAGCCCCTCCTGCTACATTCTTACTCAGATGCTTTATTAGTAAATTTTCTCATCACTGCTACAAAAACATCTTGACAAAGTCAACTCAAGGAAGGGAGGGGTTATAAGGGCCACAGTGTGAGGGCACAGTTGATCGTGGTGGGGAAGACGTGGTGGCAGGAGCTTGAGACAGTTCAAGACAGGAAGCAGAGAGAGATGAATGCTGGCGTTTGGCTGCTCTCTTCTTTATATATGCCATCCGTAGTTAAGGCTCATCTCTCTTCAATTAACCCAATTTGGAAAATCTCTTTCACAAACATGATCAGAAGATTGTCTCTGGGGTGGTTCTAGATTCTGTCAGTTGACAATATTAACCAACAACACACACATACACACACACACACACACACACACACACACACACACATACACACACACATACACACGCACACACCAGCTACATATACACTGCTGCCATGGAAAGTCAGAGAGGTCAGTCCAGTCTCACCAGCACACCCATTTCTGCATGCATTATATGATATTAGGATGGTTGGTCTCTGTCTGACAACTTCTCCTATCCCATCATGAACTCTCATAGGCAGTGACTATATCGGCGACCCTTGTGTTCACCACTAAACAGTGACTTCATGAATTAGATATCAGACAAGTAGTGGAGACAGAATAGAGGACGAATAGATGGATGGATGGATGGATGGATGGATGGATGGATGGATGGATTGGATTGGATTGGATGGATGAACATGGGATGGATGTATAGATGGCAAGATAAGTAGATGAGTGAGTGAATAGATTATGGATGGGTGATTGATAGTAGATGGGCAGATGGATGATAAATTGGTGGGTGGGTGGATAAAGGAATAATGAATGAACAGACTATGGATGGATGGATGGATGATAGGCAGACAAACAGACATATAAATGAATGGATAGATAGATGATAGACACAGACAGATAGATGGATGATGAATGAATGGATGATAGATAGACAAGTAGAAAGATAAATATATTAATGGATAATAGATAATAGAAAGGTAGAAAGAAAGAGAAAGAAAGGAAGAAAAAGAGAGAGAAAGAAAGAAGATAGATAAATAGATGAATGGAGGATGGATGGATGGATGGATGGTGGTGGATAGATGATAGACAGTCAAGCAGGCAGATAGATGGGTGAATGGACAATGGATGAATGAACTAGATGAATGGATCTTTAAGAGCCTGGAAAGTCATCCAGAGCCCTTTCTGGGGACAAAGGACTGCCCACCATTCACTCTGTGCTCCCTGTCTGCTAACAAGAGCACTGTAGATTCACCAAGTCTGGTAAACCGTGGCCAGGCAGCAGAGCTAAGCAGGGGAAGGGTCACCATAGCTCTCTGCCTGCAGCTCACAGCCCAACTAAGCCTCCCTGGCTAGAAGCGTAAGCAATGAGCTCAGGGCCCCAAGGACGTCCCAAACCAGCCCTCTGCCAAGTGGGGCCAAGGGAGGATGGAAGAAGGCTAAGAACTGGTCCCTATGCTGAGCCAGGGCAAAGTAAGACTCAGAGGAAACTGGAAAAGAAAGAAGATAGGGACATCCAGACTGAGCCTGAGCTCATAGATACACAGTGCCCAGTACACATATTCACACACACACACACACACACACACACACACACACACACACACACACGCATAATGTGAGGTGGTTGACAGAGTCTATTATGCCCACTTTATAAAAAGTAAACTGAGGATCCAGTTCCTGAGAAGCTCTGTCTGGGCTAGCTTCCATGCCCATGGTTCCTAAACAAGGATCCCTTTAAGACAAGCCCACAGGTGCCTCTGGCCTTCAGATACTCAGTGTCAGTCACATCAGCAGTTAGTTAGTTAGTTAGTTAGTTAGTTAGTTAGTTAGTGTTCTAGTGCTGTGAACAGACACCATGACCAAGGCAAGTCTTATAAAGGACAACATTTAATTAGGGCTGGCTTACAGGTTCAGAGGTTCATCCATTATCATCAAGGCGGGAAACATGGCAGCATCCAGGCAGGCATGGTGCAGGAGGAGCTAAGAGTTCTACATCTTCATCTGAAGGCTGCTAGCAGAAGACTGGCTTCCAGGCAGCTAGGATGAGGGTCTTAAAGCCCACGCCCCCAGTGACACACCTATTTCAACAAGGCCATACCCCCAAATAGTGCACTCTCCTGGGCCAAGCATATTCAAACCATGACATCACCTTCCTCATTGTTGTGACAGACATACGCCAAAAGTAATTTAAAGAGGGAAGGCTTCGTTTTGACTTACAATTTGAAGGGATGTACCATCCTAGTTACTGTCCTAGTGGGTAAGTCACAGGGGCAGGAGCGCAAACAGCGGGTCACGTTGTACCGTGTCCTGATTAGTTTTCTTTGTCAACTGGGCACAACCTAGAGTCACTTGAGAAGAGGCGCCTCAACTGAAGAACTGTCTCAGGTTGGCCATGCGGCCATGTCTGTGAGAGGCTGTCCTGACTGATGATCAGAGGTTCCATCTACCGGAGCCCTAAGATGTATGAGAAAGCTAGCTAAGCGTGAGCCAGTGAGCAGGCCCAGTATGCTGCCTTCCTCCACGGACTCCGCTTCAAGTCCCCGCTTGACTTCCTGTGCTGACACTCCTCAGGGATGGACTGACCTCTGTAAGATGAAATACGCTTTCTTCCCGGAGTTGCTTTTGATCCAAATGTTTTATCTCAGTAACAGAAGTGTAACTGTAACACACCTGCAGGGAGGAAGCCGAGGGAGAGCGATGCTGGTGCTCCGTTCCCCCCTCCCTTTATTTAACAGTCTTGGACAGTGTGGGTCTCCCATCTCCCCCAGAAATGTCCGGCCCCGTGGGCAGTGTCAGTGAGAGCCGTGAAGCATGTAGAAGGCATTCATGATCAATCTCTGTGCCTTTCACTCGCTTTTATTATTATTATTTATTTTATTATTATCTTAAAACTACACTTTAAAAGAAAATAGCGGGGCTGGAGAGATGGCTCAGTGGTTAAGAGCACCAACTGCTCTTCTGAAGGTCCTGAGTTCAAATCCCAGCAACCACATGGTGGCTCACAACCGCCTGACACCCTCTTCTGGTCTGTCTGAAGACAGCTACAGCGTACTTACATTTAATAATAAATAAATAAATAAATATTTAAAAGAAAATAGCTTTGAACTGGAGAGATGGTTCAGTCAGTACCATGCTCAGGTACAAGCATGGGAGGCAGCGGGCTATGCAGGCAACCTGGTCCCTGTTGAGCGAGCGAGAGGTCTGGAACCCCGGAGATCCGGTGGGTGGTAATTTCTGCCTGTGGGATGGAAGGTGTTTGACCACGCCTCCTGGGCCCCTGACTCCTGAAGCAGTTACAACCCCCACAGACCCCCTGCAGGAGAGGTGTGTGATATTGGTATAGGCAGCACCAAGCCTTCCCACATGCAAATAAGGATTCCCCAAGCTCTCAGTCCAAACCAATGAGAAGAACCTGCTGCCGAACCCCGAATCACCCCCCAAAACAGTATATAAATCCTATCCAGGGAATTAAAGGTGTGCGAGAATTTCTCTGTTGTCTGAGCCTTTTGTTCTAAGAGCTGTGACACTTGGGAAGCGGTCTGCTCTCATTTCAGGAGCAGCGCCGCCGCACTCCTCACTGGCTAGTCTGCCTCTCATTGGCCCAGCCCGACCCAACTCAGTACAGGCAGGCGGCACAGAGTAACTGAGTGACCTGGAAGGCAGGGAAGGCAGGGACGCAGGGATGGAGGTGAGGCCAACTGCAGAAGCAAGGAAGCACTTCTCCCTGCCCGCACTTGCTTCCCTTCTCCAGAACTCTCGCACCTGGTGGGGCCGGAGATCTCCGTGGAAAGCCTCTGATACGCAGGCCCACACAAGCACCTGAGTTTAATTTCCCTAAATCCATATTTAAAAAAAAAAAAAAAAAAAAAAAGTCTAGTGCATACCTTTAATTCCAGCATTTGGAAGGCAAAGACAGGCAGGTCTCTGTGAGTTCAGGGTCAGCCTGATCTACATAGTGAATTTCAGGACATTACTGGATAACCAAGGTTATGTAGAGAGTTCTTGTCTTAAAACAAAGCAAAACAAAAGAAAACAAAAAACTCCAAACAAACAAACAAACAAACAAACAAAACCCCAAGATGTACAGTCCCAAAGAACAACACATGTCCAGCCTCCATCTGGCCTCTTGTGGGCACACACATGCATGTGCACACACAAATAACCATTAACGGGGTGTGGGAGCTCACACTTATAAGTCTAGCCCTTGAGAGCAAAGGCGAAAATACCAGGAGTTTAAAAAAATGGTAAGTTTGAGGCCAGTCTCAGCTAATAAAACCTTTAGTCACACAACAACAAAAAAAAATCTTCAAACACAAAATCAAGCTGGGCGTGGTGCTTCACATGTGTGCCAGCAACACAGATGCAGGAGACAGGAGTAATGTGGAGATTTGAAGGGCAGCCTGGGCTACATAGTGAGATACTATCTAAAAGTAAAATGATAAAACTAAATAAATAGCAATTTAAAACTAAACCAAAAAAAAAAAATAAGAACAACATGCTTACAATCACAAATGCAAGTGAGGTAAGTCCCCAGAAGGTCCACACTAGGGGGCAGCCTTGCAGGGACCAGTGTGCTGTTTTTAGTTTAAGATTCAATGCAACCAGGATTTAAAACAAAAATGGAAACCAGGTAGGGGTGGTGCGCTCTTATCATCCAGCAGAGACAGGAGGATCAAGGGCTCCAGACCAGCCTCAGCTATAAAGCCTGTCAAGAAGCAAAGAAAAGCAAAAAGGGAAGAAAAAATGAAAAACACCTATTACCTTCAATCTACTCTCCCCGAATCCAGAGCATCAAGGAGCCTCCGTGCCTCATGGCTGACCTGGGCTCGAGGACAGACACAGGCAGAAGCTGTGGAAGACAAGGCCTTGACAGGGGAACAGGTCGGGGATGAGAGCCTGAGAGCCCCAGTCATTGGAGGGGGAGTAGATGTGGGGAGGGGAGAGTCTCTGGGCCTGTGGACAGAAGCTGTGAGCTTGTGAGCAATGAACAAATCATATCTAAGCGTTCACTGCGGTTTGGGATCTCCATCCACATTCTGATGCTGTCTCAAGAGGCCGCGGTGAAGGCTCGCCTGAACCCTGCTATTCTGGTTTGATGCAAGCCAGGCGCTCTTTTAATGGGACCAGGTTGCTCTTGGTCCAAGGGGGATGTACTTACTGCTCCTCCACTGTGAAAATAGCACATGTTGTTCACTGGCTGTTTGAGAAATAAAAAGCTGGTTTGAAAAACCAGAAAGAACAGAAAACTTAACTCATTATCACTAAAGATGCTCACTCACACTGGTTTTCTTGGTCTACATTTCATCCCATCTCAATATCCCACACAATATTTTGGTTATCAGCTCCTCCCCCTACCATTTATCCATTTCATCTTTTACTGTGGTTTGTTTGTTTGTTTTGTTTTGTTTTTTTGGGTTTTTTTTTTGAGGGTCTTGTTATGTATCCCAGGCTGACCCTGGACTTACTTCACAGCTGCTGGGGAGATGTGGACAAATATCTATTCATCCCAGACAGAACACTGAAGACAGACCAAAGAAACAGTTCCACTCAAAACCTACCCCAATGAACCAGTGAGTTTATTAGAGTTACTTCCAGAAGTGTGAGAGAGATTCCTGACAAGGGCATTACCAAGGGGTTAGTCACAGGATCAGGGGATTCAAGGGCAGCTACTCAGTCAACTCCAGCACAATGGTGACTCACAGAAAGCTGTAGCCCTAAGCTGCCCATGCAGCTCGCAGAGAGCTCTGGAGAGTCTCCTGTTCTCAGTCACTGTTACTGCTTACATAGCCTTGGGGAGAGACCTTGTGAATCTTGTAAGTTTCAGGAAGTTCCTGATTGTTACTTGACAGGGATTAGGAGGTGTAGCCTTGTTGGAGTAGGTGTGGTCTTGTTGGAGGAAGTGTGTCACTGGGGGTGGGCTTTGGGGTTTTAAATGCTCAAGCCAGGCCCAGTGTCTCTCTCTTCCTCCTGCCTGTGGATCTGGATGTAGAACTCTCAACTTTACCAGCACCAAGTCTGCCTGCATGCCACCATGCTCCTCCACCTGATGATAATGGGCTAAGCCTCTGATGCTGTAAGCAAGCCACAACTAAATGCTTTCCTTTATAAGAGTTGCCATGGTCTTGGTGCCTCGTCACAGCAGTAGAGCACTGACTACAGTGACTAAGACAGCCTGTGATGATTAATTTTTATAGTCAGCCTGACAGGATTTAGAATCTCCTGGGAGGCCATCTGGTGTGTATGTGTGTCTATGTGTGTATGTATGTTTATGCTTCCGTGTATGTGTGCATGCATGCATGTGTGTGTATGTGAGGGTGTGTGAAGTTGTGGAGGAAGGGTGTGTGCCGTGTGCCTCTGTGTGTGTGTGTGTGTGTGTGTGTGTGTGTTCAGAGAAGTTTAACTGAAGTGAGAAAACCCACCCTTAGTAGGCAGCAGCAGCCTTTGTGTGCTGCCATCTCAGACTGAAAGAGGGAAATGTAAGCTGAGCATACTTGTCTCTCTGTTTCCTGGCTGAGTTCACAGTGTGACCCAATGCCTGCAACACCCCTGCACCTCAGACTGTGAGGCAAAGCAAACCCCTCCCCCTTAAACTGCTTCTGTCTGGTATCTTGTCACAACCAGGAGGAGAAACAGAAGACAAAAGCCAGTGCTTCATTGCACATCCCTAATTTCCTACACACACACACACACACATCCTCACCCAGCCACACTCTCACACACTCTCTCACACAAACATACACACCCTAACACACACACACACACACACACACACATCCTCACATATACTTTCACACACACACACCCTCACACAGCCACACACACACCCTCACATGCCCACACACACCCTAACACATACACACACACACATACACACACACACACCCATGCCTTCTGTTCAGCATAGGCATTGCTAAGTTCAGATGAACTTGAGAGTGAGTGTGCCTTCCTGCAGCTATGAGCCATGCTCCAGTGGACAGCATAAACTTCTTCCCTCGCCCCAGAAGCTCCCTGAGCCCCACTCAGACCTCTGACTTCCTGAACTCTCCAGCCAGATCAGCCTCCAGAAAATGCAGACATTTAAGTTGCCACCAGAGGCCCAGGGTGACCCCCACCAGGCCCTGCCTGGCCAATTCCTCCTCTATGGCATTCATCCCTGACTTAAACCACTAAGTTCCTCTGAGCTGCCTGAGGCTGGCTTTCAGGGTTAAACTCTGTGTGGTTAGAGATTCTCAGGGACCCAGGTCCAAAGTGCAGTCCCGGTTTCTGGACCCTCTTTAAATGAGCACACAAAAGATGGTCACAAGACACGACATGTGCACACTCGGGAGGGATGGTGATGGCCACTCTGTGGTCATCTTCCAGAGCCTGTGCACCCTGGCTGGCTGTGGCTGGGCTACACACTGGGAGAACACTCTGTTCCAGGCCAGAACACTCTGGCCTCTTCCAAGAACTGAAGATGAAAGGCCCTGGGCTTCTGTAGTTCGTTAACAATTGCTTTCTTCCCTTTGCCCAGCAGAAGTTTCCATTCAACCATGGAAACATTTTTCAAATTAACTGTCCCATCCCAGAACTGCTTGGCTTGGAGGCTGAGGAGAGACAGGGCCGGGCTTCCTCACAGTCTAAGGGACTGGATATCTGTTCCCTCTTTGGAGGCTCAGGGCCCTGGGGAGCAAGTCCTTCTGCTTCCAGATGGGCTGAAAGGCCACTCAGGAGGAGAGCAAGGGTCAGTGTGCAGCTAGACAGTGGACACTGCTCAGTCTCTGAGCTTCTGTCAGCCAGGGAATGAGGGATGAGACTCCAGAGAGGGGACACCAGGGAGAGACACACCAGGGAGAAACCCACCAAGGAGAGACACCAGGGAGAGACACACCAGGGAGAGACACCAGGGAGAGAACACTAGGGAGGGGACTTCAGAGAGGGGATGCCAGAGAGGGGACACCAGGCAGAGAACACCAGGGAGGGGGACACCTTGGAAGGGACTCCAGAGAGGGGACACCAGGGAGGGAACACCAGGGAGGGAACACCAGGGAGCCTCTCATTCATTTGTATTCCTCAATACTCATTCTTCAGCTGGACATGGACATGCCCCCATGGATGAGGACTAGGGTGGGCTTGGAGAAAAACAGACACCTCTCTCTCTCTCTCTCTCTCTCTCTCTCTCTCTCTCTCTCTCTCTCTCTCTTTCTCTCTCTCTCTCAAACACACACACACACACACACACACACACACACACACACACCTTGTCAACTGGCTGTGAGGATCCTGAGGGGGAGTCCGCACTGGCATATTGCATTCACTGCACTGAGGAAAATTTAGTTTGTTTCTAATTATGAGCCACAAACTGGGCTCATTATAAATCTCTGCATCAAGGGCTAGAGAGCTAGCTCAGTGGTTCAGAGCACTGACTGTTCTTCCACAGGACCAGGGTTCAAATCCCAGGAACCACCCAGCAGCTCACAACTATCCATAACTCCAGTTCTGGAAGATTTGATACCCCAAGACAGACAAGCATGCAGGCGAAACACCAACGCACATAAAAATAAAAATAAATAGATTTTTAAGACTCTCTGCATCAAGTGGGTGGCTCATGCCTTTCACCCCAGCACTCTCTCTGGCCCAGAACACCACTCCCAAACACCAGCGACGGTGAACTGGAAGGGCTCTATAAAGGCGGCCAGGGGAATTAGGCATGGTGGCATATGTCCAGTAGCCCCACTGCTGTGCAGACTGAGACAGAAGATTCCAAGTTCAAGCCAGCCTGAGCTGCAAGTCAAAACCTGGAGAATTGTACCACCGATGTGCACAACCAGACCCTTGTCAGAGCCCCTTGTAGACTGTCAGTGAAGGGACTCTAGCCAGATGGAGCATGCCACCCATAGCTCTGTCGGAACTTGCCCTTCTCTCCTATGCCCTCTGCCTTGCGGTCTTAAAGCTGGCCACCAAATCTACACCCTTATTAGTCTACTTGTCCTGAAGCTGACTACCAAGGTCCAGCTATCAAGTACTGAAGTCCAGCAATGGAAAACCTTTGGCTCACCTAGTTAACCTGCCCAATCAAAACTGAACATCACATCCTAACACAGGGTTTCCCCCTTTTTTCTTTATAAACTGCCATTTGCCTCTGGTCTATGTCTGCCTTCTCTCTATCCAGAAGCCGTTCTGTGCCTCCCACCTCCGGGACAAATGCTCCTGCCCCCTTTCCCGTATGCCCTTCCACTTCTCCCTCATCTCCTGTCTTTGATTCTTATTCCCTGCCCTCTGTCCCCCTGGGGCAAATACATCTCCTTTGCGCAGAGAACTTGGTCTTGGAGGTCTTGAGCCAATACCTATCTCTTACAGTCAGCATGCAGAGCCAGCAGCCACTCCAGACATCCAAGCCAACTTGAGTTAGGCAGGTGCCCTGGGATCCCTTTGGACAACCAATGGCAGTCATAAAGGACTGATTGCCTGATGCCCCTGGCACAATGAGGCCATGTACTTCCCTCTCATGATCTCAGGCCCTCTCAACACCCTGCTACTTAAACTGAACCAAGACACTGAAGATCAGAGAGACAAGGTACTGGCTTGAAACTCCACAGTTTGCTGAAGCAGAGCCTGGGCTAGCAGACTCAGGGCCTGGGAGACACCTTCCCAGAGGCACCACTCAGCCAAGAAACACTACCACAATGGCACATCGGGCATACATTCTATCTCATCTGACCCCAGAAGCTAAGGAGGCTCGGGCCCGGCTGGCACTTGGATGGGAGAAATATCTATAAAAAGTGCCTGCCATATGCCAAGTCCTGGTGTGGACACAGGATCTCTGGAGACCACAGTAGGCAAGGTTCAGCTTCCAAGAGCTTGGCTTCTGAGGAAGCTTTCCACATTGGCCAGGACTGCTTAGATCTTGAAGCTTTTATTCAAAAAGGTTTGGTCAAAGCACTCACTCCATTCCTCTGCTCCTTCCAAACTTAGATGAGTCACGTGTGGGTACAGGCCCAGGGGTGGGGCCGAAGGTTCACACAAACTGAGCTTGGTCACCAAGACCTCAGCACCAGGGTTCTTCAGTACAGTAGGAGGACAGAGAAAAGGATGCTGGGAGAACCATGGCTTAAAAGCCTGTGCAATCATGTACTAACCAGGAGGGATAGCCTGTGTTTCCGGATGCCTTGTCTCTCTGACTGTCTTCCCGCAGCTGTAGAACAGGGGCAGGAGTTCCTCCCACACAGCTTGGCACCTTGTGAGGCACCAGGTTTGCGGGTCTCAGGAATTGAACTCAGGTCATCAAGCTTAGCAACAAACACCTTCACTTCCTGAGCCTTCTTGCTGGCCCCTCATGGATCTCTCCCCACAGTCTCACACTCTCACCTTTGCATGGTGCCACGCCCTCAGGCACAGGTTCTGCCACTGAGCACTGAGAAGCATCTCAGAACTGAGGGATGAACCTCCCCAGTTCCATATATCCTGGCAGGAGACACAGGACTAGTGCAGATAAATCAAGGACCCTAGTGGCAGCGGGGCACCAGGAGTCAGAGGATCTGTATTGTCACCGCAGGTTCGCAGCAGCAATACAGAGTGACATGGGCCCCCATGCTGGACAAGCAGACAGGCACCTGGAACTCAGGGATCCTGGCCAGCAGAACTCTGCCATCCACTCTGGGGGGGGGGGGTAGAAGCATCTCTGTTTTTCCAGGCTATTTCTTCTTGGTGTATTGAGAAGTAGCTTTCAACAGTTCATGTCCACCAGGATCCTGTCAACAGAGACTTGGCGGAAAAGGGGATTATGAAGACATGGGAAAGCCCAGCTGAGCTCCCACTGGGCACGTGCGGGCCTTTCGTTCAGTGGAAGTGCTGTGCATGTAAGAGGGGAAATTAGATTTCATACACAGACACACACACACACACACACACACACACACACACAGGGAGAGACTGCTGTGCTTGTAAGAGGGGAAGTCAAATTACACACACATACACACACATAAACACACACACAAGGAGGGACTGCTGTGCTTGTAAGAGGGGAACTTACATCACACACACACACACACACACACACACACACACACACACACAAAGGGAAGATACCATGACAGGACAGAGGCAGAGGCTGGAGCAGTAGCCTGAAGAGGCAGGAAGGAGCCTTTCTATCCAGATCCCTCTCTCAGACAGTAGGGCTCATGCTTTGATTTCTCACTCCAGTTTCAAGAACTGTGAAAAGCACATCCCCTTATCTTAAGATTCTCCCCCTGCTCAGCCCATGGGCCTTTGCTCTTACAGCTGAGAAAATAAACTCAATATCAAATCCTTACAAGGCCAGTCCAGAAGAAAGAATAGCTGGATTTTCTCATGCCCAACACACACAGGCATGGGAAAGCCACAGGAACTGTCTCCAACATCCCCATAATTGTTTTGCTCAGCAAGACTAAAAGCCCAGCATATATACCAAGACTTTCTTTTCTGCACCTTGTCCTGTCTTTTGGAATGTCCAACCCCTGCAGCTACTGCTCCTCAGGGAAAATCTCAAAGCAGCTCAAAAGAAAATGTAAAGTTGGTTCTGTATCATTGTTCCAAAATGGAGTTCTGCCTAAGGGTATTTGCAAAAAGGCAGCAAAGGGATTTCAAAAGCTAAAAAGCTAGAATTTCCAGTCCCCATTCTTCCAGAAAACAGCAAGGCCAGAAGCAAGTGCCGCTCAGTCCTTCTCCAGCCTGGAGGTCCACCCTCAACATTTGCCCCACCTATGAACTGCTAGAGTGCATGAAGATCCTGCAGATACAAAGTTGCAGGATCTCCAGAACACAGGACAACAACAGGATATCCAAGAGGAGTATCAGTGAGGATCCAGTATTGATAGTGTAGCAGAAGCCAGAGGCCTCAAACCAGACCAAGGACTCATTGCAATGAATATTTGCAAGTAAAGATGCGCAGACAGCCAGGCAGTGGCGGCACATTACTTTAATCCCAGCACTTGGGAAGCAGGGGCAGGCAGATCTCTGAGTTCGAGGCCAGCCTGGTCTACAGAGTGAGTTCCAAGACACCCAGGGCTACACAGAGAAACCTTGTCTCAAAAAACAAACAAACAAACAAACAAACAAAAAGCTATGCAGACAAATGGATATACTGTATGACACACTGTGACACATTACACCTTCCACAGAAAGAGATGTTTGGGGTATTTTATTTTTTAAGTCGGGGAGATTGCAAAGGCAAAGGGCTGATTGGGGAGCATGATGTGAAATTCACAAAGAATCGATATAGAGGAAGAAGAAGGAGAAGAATTAGGAGGAGAAGGAGGAGGAGGAGGAGGAGGAGGAGGAGGAGGAGGAGGAGGAG
>JADRCD010222487.1:0-29948 GCA_019843815.1 Montemys delectorum | reverse complement strand
GAGGAGGAGGAGGAGGAGGAGGAGGAGGAGGAGGAGGAGGAACATTCTAGGACTTCTTCATCCTTTTGGCTCCTTATCTGAGGGCAGCGAACTTGTCTAGATGTGAAAAACCCAGCGCTGACATTGACATCCTGGAGATTTCCAACAGAGTCTCATTTGCTGTTGGACTAACTTGTTACCTTTAAAAAAAAATAACTGTCCAAGCCATTAACTTTAATCCTAGCACTAGAGAGGCATAGGCAGGCATATCTCTGTGAGTTTGAGGTCAGTTGGGTCTATGTAGTGAGTTCCAAGCCAGCCAAGGATACACAGTAAGATTCTGCCTCAAAAAAAAAAAAAAAACAAAAAAACAAAAAAAAAAAAAACAACAACAAAAAAAAAACCAAAGCAAAACAAACAAAACCTGTCCCAGCAGAGCCACGCCCTCCCACGACCAGGACCATATCCTCATCAGTTTCCATTGAATTCAAACATTCCATCAGGAAGAGAAGCTCCTTAACACTGAGGAATGTCAACAACTCACAAGTCTCAGGAACCCCCTGAAACTGACCAGATGTACTAGGTTCACAACCCCCACCCCCCACCCAAGGTCAAATAAGTGATAAGGACTGCTGAGGAGACACAGATCAGCTGAGCTGCCTGGAAGAGACTCTTTGGCCTGTTGAGCTGCCTGCAAGTAGTACAAAAAAAAAAAAAAAAATCCAGGGTTCTGGCTGCCATCAGCTGTTGCCCACACTGGGGTGGCCTTTGAGTTGTTACTGCTCCTGTAAGTAACTATAAACCCATACTTCTGTAAGTAACCCCAATAAACTCACTGGTTCACCAGGCTAAACTTTGGTGGCATCCTTACTTTAGTCTGTGTCTGGGTTGAGTACACATTTATCTGTATTTCCCCAGGAGTAGTTTCACACTGCATGAGTGACACAGTATGCATTTGTCATGCCTGAGCTAGGGTCAAGACTTGTTATCTTCCTATCCAGCTCTCCTCTTCGTTGTACATGTGTGTGCTGAGCATCTCTAAAGGCCGGGGACCATACCTGCAGTCCTGCAGCCAGAACCTAGCTAAAATGGCTAATATCAATTGCTAATGTTGATTGTCAATGTGGTGGTTTGAATAAAACATGTCCCCCCATAGGCTCATGCATTCGAACACTTAGTGGTGCTGTTTGGGGAGGTTTAAGAGGTACAGCCTTGTGAGAGGAGGCATGTTACTGGGGATGGGCTCTGAGAGTTTATAGCCTCACTCCACTTCGAGTTCTCCCCGTACCTGTGGGGAAACCCTGCTAATTAAGGTTGAAGTCTACCATTGTCTGGATAGCCTTTTGAGTTCAGCACAATATGGAGAACTTCCTTCATTGGCAGGGTTCTCCCTTCTCTCCCTTGTTTGGGGAGTTAAATCCAACCCCCCCCCTCTCTCTCTCTCTCACACACACACACACACACACACACACCTCTACCTGTAGAACATCACGTAGCCTTAGTTAGATTACAGGTTCAACTTCTTTTCTCCCAATAAAAACCCATTCAGCTAGCACCTGAGATTCCTGGAATGCCTTTCTATACTAGCTAGGAGTTGTAGTACCATAAGCCTTCAGCCAGTGACCTTTGCCCATCCTGGATACTCTGACTCCATCCCCAGAATTATATAAGCCTTGAATCAGTCCAAATAAAATGGATCTGTCTCTCTGAAATTGTTCCCAGTGTTGTCATTTCCATACATACTCACAGGGCTTCCAAAACCCACACCCCTACCCCAACTCCCGAAGCCCTCCACCCCCCCCACCTCCCAATGTCATCTATCATCTCTGTTCCGTTTATCCTTACCCTCATGAACCTCTATCAGCCAATGATCCCCAGGGGCAGGCAGGGTCACACCCACCCCTCTTATGCTTCATGTTTGTGGTTGAGTCTGTGCATTATCACCTTTCCACTCCAGGTGCCATTCCTGACTGCTACCACACCTCTCCATCTTGATGGACTCTAAACCCTTTGGAACTATAAGCCAGTAAATTCTTCTATTGTGATGTGCTATCATGAGACCAGAAAAGTAACTGACACGATCAACTTAGCAGGACCTAGAATCCCTGAAGAGACAATCCTGTGAACGTGTCTGTGAGGAATTTTCTTGAAGTGGACGTTTCTGGTTGTGTCATGTGATACAGACTCTCATGGTGCTTTGCTGAAGCAAGACCCATGGAGGATCATGTCTCAGGTCTTCACTAATCTTCACTCCTTTGAGAGAGGCACTTCAGAGAACTTCTCCTGGCTTCCCATCTGGTTCTGGTTACTCCTGTTGATTTGTGCTGATTTGGTGGAGGCCTGGAGGTTTCTGCTGGATCATGCTACCACTTCTGATTCATGTTTGCTATCCTGACACTATGGAACTGAACTGCTCATATCCTTAGAAGTGGAGATCGGAATCGCCTCCAAAGAATTACTTCTAAACAGGTCTGCATCCCCTTATCCTATTTGCCATCTTTTCTCCCCTACCTTTGCACGATGGGCTGGAAGAGGGATTAAAACATTTGAGAACATTTATTAAAAGTAGGTTTTGAAAAAAATCTAAGCCTATAATTTCTAGATTATGCTAATTAAGTGGAATGTCCCACCTTCAACATATGTGGCATATGGGGGATTGAACATTTGGGGGACTGAACTGAATAAAAAGGGGACAGCAAACTGAATACCAGCATTAATATCTCTCTGCTTCCTGGCTGCAGATATGACATGACCAGTTGTCACTCGCTCCTGCTACCACACTTTGTTCACCATGATGGATGATACCTGTTTCGGGAATATTTAAAAAATGAATCCACCCTGCAAACTCCATTTCCCACCGGGCCACGCTCTTGAGCCGGTGCAGTCCGGACGTCACCATGTCCAGCGGGCTCTTGTAATTCTCTCCCAGCCATTTACAACAGCTCCCTTACATGCAACTCTTTACACACCCCACATTCACTCATCTAGATAAAGCCTAGGACCCGGTAAGTAAAGTATGACTCTTAAGGCCTTAATATCCAATCAGATTTATATAACAATAAAATTAAAATTTACAAGCTGCCAATACAGTAATTTCAGAACCAAATAATAAAGACAATATTCTAACCCAATTAATCTATTTTGCAAAAACCTTTGCTTGGTTGTATAACCACATGGGGTCTGACTCGTCCTCATTGTCTGTCTCCATGATGACCTCTCCTCCTGCCCCTGACCTTTCTCCTCCTCCAACTGTCGCTCCATCTCTCTATTCCTGTCCAAGCACAAGCCTGTCACTGCCCTAATGTGATTGGACAAAGAAAATGCTGCAGCAGACACCCTCAAGCTATGAGCTACAACACACCTTTCCCTCTTTTCTTCCTTAAGTTGCCTTTGTTGGGAATTTTGTCTCAGCAACGAGAAAAACAACTGATACACAGACCTAGACACACCTGGGAAACATTCCATGTAGGTGACCCCGGGAACTCTGAGAGACATGTTGTTGGAAATTGGTTCTAATGTTTTGATTCAATCAGGAATCTGCCTGTCCAAATGCTAAAGGTTCTTGTCCCCGATTGGTTTTTGATCGATCAATAAACATGCCAGCAGACAATGACTGGGAAAAGGCACAGGGCAGGACCTGAAGAGTTGCACGGGCTAGGACACAGGAGGGAGAGAGGAATTGCTGTGACTTGGGAAAGAGATATGGATGGACATAGGAGCTGCAGGAGATAAAGCCAACCAGCCCTGTGAGATTTCAGGTAAGTGCCCACTGGCCACTGGCCGTTTCCCCAATTGCGCCTAGGGTAGCAGGCAGAGGATTAGAAGTACCCAACCATTGAGCTAGACAGCATACTAAAAATTAAGTAATGGGTGTGTTTTTCATTTATAGATCCAAAGAGTTCCTGGCTGGAAGTGTGGGACCTGCCAGGAACACAAAGCAGTGTAGGACAAAGTCACTGCTACAATGTATCTGTGGTAAAGTTCACCCAAGGGAAATTTCAATGCCTCCAACTTCACTTGACTTAAAAACCACTTATTCTGGAGGCTCTGCTGCTGATATCAACTTCCTGTTTGTCCTGCGGGGCAGATAATAAGGCTTCTGGCTGGCTATGACATTTCATCTGCCCTTGTTTTCCAAGACCCAAAGGCTAGTTTTGTTGGAAAGTGCTGACTCTTCCCCAGAGTCTTGCAGCTGTCAGAAGGGGACTAAACATGGGTAGAAAAGTGCTGCACGGCTGCATGCATAATGTGCCTGTCTCTTTTGCGACCTCAACCTGAGGGTTAGGTTTCTGCCCAGCTCTGCGATATACCTGTTCAAGACTGAAGACACAAGAATGGTAACTCAGGCAGTATTGATCCTTAGCTAAATGCCTGCGAGTCCCCAGCCATTCACTACTTCCTGCCCATCAACATAATTCCTGCTGTCCCTTCTTGGGGTCTCTGGGAGAATCATGTTGATCATAGCCCCAGTCAGTTCTAGTTTCATTGTTACTGTGGGGCGGGGGGGGGGGGGACACCTGACTTAGAGGGAAAGGGGTTTATTTTGGTTACACTTCCAGGTCACAGTTCATTATTAAAGGAAATAAGAGCAGGAACTCAAACAGGAATCCCAGAAGAACAGGGTTTGCTGACTCACTTAGGCTCCTACTTAGTTAGCTTAAGATCTTATTCAGCCTAGGACTACCTGCCTAGGGAATGGTACCACCCATAGTGGTCTATGCCCTCCCACATAAATTAATAATCAAAATGGTCTAACCATAGACATACCCACAGGCCAATCTGATCTGAGCAGTTCCTCGGTTGAGACTCCCTTCTTATCCTAGCTTCATCAAGATGACAGCTGAAGCTAAATAAGGTAATCTCTCATCTTTAAGTTGACTGTCTTTTCAAATCCTTTTCCTTGGTCCAACATCTTGGCCTGAGTCATTACTTTCTTCAGTGATGAGCAATGAACTTGAGTTCTGTAACCGAAGGTGGTGACACGCTGATTTTTCTTCACTATTTCAGATCCTCTTAATTCAGCAGCCAGGAGCAACCACCATGGGATGGAATGTCCACACGCTCTTTGGAGGCCAGTCTGAGTAGAGATCCGCTGACTTCTCCCTGCCTGTCACCTTGCTTCTCTCTGTCCCAGCTTTCTTCTAGGAAGCCACCCCACTCCACTATGTAATGTGAATGCATTGGAAGGCGAGAAGGGAACTAACAATATCTTCTGGCTCAGGGTGGACAAGGATGAATCAGACACTTAGAAGCTTCTTTTGAAAAAGTTGGCTGGCAGTGGTTGTGCACGCCTATAATCCCGGCACTCAGGAGGCAGAGGCAATCAGTTCAAGGCAGAGGAGTTCAAGGTCAGCCTGGTCTACAGAGTGAGTTCCAGGACAACCAGGGCTACACAGAGAAATCTTGCCTAGAAAAAAGAAAGAAAGAAAGAAAGAAAGAAAGAGAGAGAGAGAAACAGAGATAGAAAGAAAGAAGAGAAAGGAAAAGGAAGAAAAAAAAAGTGTTGACTCACTTGGATCCATGGAGTAATTCAAAGTCTGGCCTCTGCCTTTGTTTTGTGTCTGTCTCCTTTGCTTGGGGTCACCTACTCACCTCTTCAGGACGGTGTGTCAGTCACTTAAGAAGTATCTGCCTAACTCATCTGATCTCCTTTGAAGACACAGATGCAAGTTGTCCTCCTAAACCTGGAGTCACCTCAGACTCCAGAAAGACCAAACCCTTAAGGGGCAGATGTTGAGGTTTGGTCCGTTGCTAAGTATTGTAATGCTAAATCCTGTATCCCAAGATCTAGTTGCCTCAAGATGAGTGAATTCTGACACGTGCCAGCTTTTGTGGTGCAAACCTTGCTCCTTAACTTAAAACTATTGGTTAATAAAGATGCCTACAACATATAACTGGACAGAAGAGAAGCAGGCAGGACTTCCATTCCCAGGCGTGGGGTCTAAGGCAAGGAAGGGAAGAAGGAAGAAGGCGCCATGGGGTAGGTAGACGGGGCTGGCCCGCAGGAGCAGGAGCAGTCCAGGCAAAACATGGCAAGTGATATCTCGAGATTATTGACAGAGAAGTAGGAAAAAATAACACGGAGGTTGCTATCTGCTCAGCTCTAACACTTCAAGCCTTATTGTAAATATAAATGTTTTTGTGTCTTTTGAGATCAAAGGTAAGGTAGAAACCCCCAAATAATATTTAGCACAGCAGACAGACACCCAATGTGAGCACAGCTATCAATGAGGAAAACACTGGAGTGTCACCTTGCAGGAAGCAGCTGGAACCCTCAAGCGAGGACAGCAATAAAGACGTCTTCAGACCACCTCGCAGGACCAGAGCTGAGGGAACAGTGCCGGGGCTGCAGCTTCCTGGCGTATTTCACTGTGCAAACACCCTGGGCCTACTCTGATTCTTCTGTTTAAATCTAGACCCATGTCAGCACCCCTAAGATGGACTGGGGGTCCTCTTTATTCCTCTTCCCAGCGTGGCCACAACGAATAAATCTCTCTGCTTTTTAGGACTGTTTGTCTCTTTAACTGGCAATTTGAAAAGGAAAGGCCAGGTCTAGCCTGTAGCACTGGAGCTCAGGATTTTGCCCTAAAAACTTCAGTTATGTCAGGTAGTTTGTTAAGCATTAGTAAGCTTGAAAATCATTAAGGGATGTGGGCTGGGGAGGTGGCTCAGAGGTTAAGAGCACTTGCTGTTCACGTAGAGGACCCAAGTTTGGACTCATGATGGACGGATGGCAGATGCCTGCAACCCCAGCTTCATGGGAATTGACACTATCTTCTGGATTCTTAGGGCCCTACACATGCGTACACACATATAATTCAAAATAATAAAAATGAAAGCAAATCATTAAAAGAACATACAGAAAAGATTGCTATCCAAGCATAAGCTTTCTGGCAAACTAGCAGCATGTGCCTTCTTGTCCCCTCTTTTAAGAGTTCAATCCCCAAGCAAGGCACAAACCAAGTGTGGAGTACACACCTGTAATCTTAGGGCTTGGGAAGTTGGAGGATCAGGAGTTTAAGATCATCCTTGGCTCCCCAAGGAGTTCGAGACCAGCCTTGGATGCATAAGACTCTTCTCAAAATGAGTTAGGGGCACTGGAGAGGTGGGTCTACATTTAAAAGCTCTGACTGCTCTTGCAGAGGATTGCCATTTACGTCCCAGCACCCACATAACAGCTTACAATTCTCTCTAATTCCAGTTCCAGGGGATCTGACACCCTCCTCTGACCTCCACAGGCACCAGGCACACATGCCATGCACAGACATACATGCAGGCAAAACACTCATACACATAAAATTAGATATATATATATAGAGAGAGAGAGATAAATAGAGAGATAGATAGATAGATAGATAGAGATATAAATATTTAAATGAAAATGGCAGGGCATGGAGTGTACACCTTCAAACCCAGCACTTAGGAGATAGAAGCTGACAGATCCCTATGAGTTTGTGGTCAGCCTGATCTATCTAGTGAGTTCTAGCTCAGCCAAGCTTACCTAGTAAGACCCTGTCTCAGAAAACGAACAAAATTTAAATGCCATATTTCTCCGGGACCACAAAGAAAGGTGAGTCTAAGAAAGGGTACAAAGATGGAGTTCCAAAGAAGATCAGGCAAAATCCAGAAACTCCACATCTGGACAAGGCTCATCATCCCATGTAGGAGATGAAGCAAAGGCTTTGGATAAAGAGCTAACCGGCTGTGAAGACACGCAGGTTGTCAAGGTAGCTGGAGATCTGGGGGTTTCTTTGTGGGGCATCTCCTTCCCCATCCCCGGGTCTTAAACAGTGCAGTGGCTGAGGGTAGGCTGGGGTCTGGGCTTAAGAAACAGAGCCGTCCCGCAGGACTATGAGTTTTCAGGCTCTTAAATTCCAGGAATCTGCTCAGTCTAAAGGTGAAGAATCCAGTGTAGCAACCTCCTTGGCCACAAGGCCAGCTCAGCTCTTTTGTGGCAGGGCTGAGGAGGGCTGACTGAGGAGCTGAGGCTCCACCCAAAGGCTTTCTCCAGCTCACTTTGACTCAGCTAACCCTGACCATCAAGTGGGCATTATAGCCTCTGCAATAAAATAGGTAAAGGAGAGGCAGGGGGATGCAGAGATCAAAGTCAGCCTGAGGTACATGGGATCCTATCCCAAGAAATCAAAATAGAGTACCCCACCCCCACCCTTTCTCTGGTTTTTCAAGACAGGGTTTCTCTTGTAGCCTTGGCTGTCCTGGACAGGCCGATCTCTGAGTTTGAGGCCAGCCTGGTCTACAGAGTGAGTTCCAGGGCTACACAGAAAACTCCTGTCTTGAAAAGGAAAGAAAGAATCCTTGGGTTACAGATATATAACCATCTAAACCATCATGCAGAATCTATAACTTTTTGAGGGTCTCAAGCAACCCAAGATGGCTTTGACTTTGCTCTATAGCCAAGAATGACCTTGAACTCCTGGTCAGTGCTGGGACCCTACCTGATTTTATGCCATGCTGTGGGTGGGACTCGGGGCTTTGTGTGTGCTAGACAAGTATTCTACCAACTGAGCGACAGCCCCAGCCCCAGAATAAAAAATATTTTAAAAAGAACAAATGTCCTCAATAGATGCAAAAACCAATAATCCTCAAACAAATTTGAAAAAGAAGGAATACCCCACCAGCCGGTAAAGAAAATCCAAGCATGGATAAAGCTAACATCACAGTAAATCGGAAGCACAAGGCTTTCTCTTGCAGCTGGGCATAAGGCGTGGATCTCGCCTCTCCCCACTTCCGATCCGGAAGCGCTAAACAGTCTGTAGAAAGCCTAGAGGCACTACAGGGCCCTGGCTCTGTGGATAAAGCACTGAACGGACGCGTTGAAAGGTCTGGGATGCTGACCGCAGGCTAGGTGCAGGCTCCCCAAGAAGCCAGCTATCTCGGGGCAACTGCGCCTGTGCTGACTCTACGTGGAATCCTGAAAGCTGCCACTGAGGACAGATTGCTGGCAAGATGCCAGACCACAGCCTTCGTCACTAATCCCACCCTGGGGCACAGGATGTGGATGAGTAGTGGGGGGGAGTAGCAGCTGCCTGCCGGGCTTTCAGAGTGTACAGGGAGGAGGGAGCTGGCTCCGAGCAAAAAGCCTCAGCCTAGACTCCTTTATCCCTAAGTTCTATGTCTTGGGGCTGGGGAGGAACAGTTGCCCGCCCGCCAGAGCTGTTCCCATGGAGATGGAGGAATGGAACCCACCCTGGGTCCAGGGATTTGGGAGGTGGATTGGGTCTACCCAGGAATCCCAAAGGTTCTGATCTCCTCACCCTCTCAGGCTCTTCTGTGGGGACCGACCCAGGGTGCATACTCAAGTTACAAGTACTTCACTGAAAGGACAGCTGGGGACTTCGCTTTCCCAGGAATTGTAAATCTGTGATCCTGCTGTTGAGGGAGACTTTCCCTCAGCTCCCTGGTGGACAGAAGCAGCCCAACCTCTGTGGCAGCAGTTCCCAAGTTAGGGGGTGGGGTGTGGAGCGGAGGGGAGGGTCGCATTGCAGACATTTCCATTACAATTTATAGCAGTAGCAAAGTTACAGTTATGAAATTTTAAGTTGAGCAGCAACGAAATGATCTTATGGTTGGGGATCACCACAATATGAGGAACTATGTAAAAGGGTCTCGACCTTAGGAAGGTTGAGAATCTCCGTATGGGCTTCCGACATCACAACCTTGATCGCAGCAACGGGTAGAATTAGCGTGTTGGCCTTGCTCGCCCTGACCTGCAAGCTCCTCAGAACAGCTGGGAGTCCCTCTGCATCCCAGCCCCAGCTCCCCAGCTACAAGGCCTCCCTGTGGGCTTGTTACTCCAGTTAAGGTCTGGGCCCTGGCAGCCCCCCCAACAAGCCAAGCTCAGCAAGCAGTCTTCGACAAGCCAAGTAAAGACAAGTAACAAGCAGAGAGGAGAAAATAGGAACTTTATTCAACATGGCCACATTGGGAAGGTGAACAAAGAGGCCCAGTGATTACCTCTCGCTCACTCAAGTCCACCTTCTGTGTCCTAACAAGACATTCAAGCTGACATAAAGGGGAAGAGGTACACACAGCCGAGCAGTCCTGGTCCAAGCGGGGCCCCACCCACCATCATTGTCTGTGTCTAGTCTCTCCTGCAAAGCAGTCTGATAAATTGAGGACTGCAGAATCTCTTCCTAGGAGGCAAGCTCCTCCTCAGGCCAGCTCCAGGAGTCATTCCCAGCATGAACCCCCTGGGAATATCCCAGAATCATGGGGTGGTGCATCATCTCAGTAACCAGACAGCCAAGGGGAGGGGCACATGAGTCTGCTCGGAATGGTTTTATCCTGACAGATTGTCACAGGCTCAAGGGTAGAAGTGGGGGCGACATGGAAGCCTTCAGAAGTCCTGGGCCCCTGAGGAATTGCTCAAAGTGTGACATTTGGCTTGCCTTAGAAGGAAAAGGCTTCCTGATACAAGCTCATCTGGGTACAGTTCATTCAGCTGCACCCCAAGATAGAGCCATGTTGCTAAACATTCTTCACTGGAGGAAAAACAATATCTATCTCCCCTTCTCATGAGGCCCCAGTGACAATTCATGGGTGTATGAAGCACAGGGGACCCCAACACATCCCCACTGGGTGGTCTACACTCAACATGGCTGATGGCTGATAGCCACTCTACATCTGTGAGGAGGGAACATTTTCAGGGGAAATGTATACCGACTTTTGGAGTTTGGGGTTTTGTCAACTTGATATACACTAGGGTCATCCTGGATGAGGGAGCCACAATTAAGAAAATGCCTCCATCAAACTGGCCTGGAGACAAGTCTGTTAGACATTTTCTTAATTAATGATTGGTGATTGATGTCTGAGCGCAGACCTCCGTAGGGTGCGGTCACCTCAGGCCCTGGGTTGTATAAAAAATGCAGGATGAGCAAGCCATGGGGAGCAAGCTAGTAAGCAGCACCCCTCCGTGGCCCTGTGTCAGTTCCTGCCTCCCTTCATGGTGGACCACAAGTATAAGCTGAAATACACCCTTTCCTCCCCAAGCTGCTCTTTAGGTTATGGAGTTTATCCCATCAATAGAAACCTAACCAGGACAGAAGCTGGCTGCAGGATCATGGGGCACGCCGTGACAGACCTTGCTATGTTGTTCTGGGGAGGATCATGTGTTTAGAACTCTGAGTTAGAAAAGTCATTGAGGGATCAAAGTGTACAGGGAGGTTGCAAAGTAGGAATGCTGAAAGCGATGTGAGTGGCGGAGGCCTGACTGTGAAGTATTCCAGGGAAGGTTGAGAGTCCCTCAGAGATTCTATTTGGGCTGTTCATATGATATATTTGACTTAAGCATCTGTTGTTTTGGACTAGACTGAGAGCTCAGTGGTTAAGAGTACAGCTACTCTTCCAGAAGACCCAGGTTCAATTCTCAGTAGCTACATGGGGCCTAACAACGATCTGTAACTCCGGTTCCAGGGAATCTAGTGCCCTCTTCTGACCTCTGGGGGTACTGCATTCATGTGGCACACAGACATGCAGGCAAAACACCCATACACATAAAAATAAAAATAGATACAGCTTCAAAAAAGAGAGAGAGGGGTTTTTTTTCCAGTTAGTTGAGGTTGAAGAATCAGCCGCAATTAACAAGAGACCAGAGTGCCCTATTCTTCCACAGCTTGTATACTCTAGACCCTTCCTGAAATCCCAAGGTCACATTCAAATGCAGTTAGGGTAGAATTGTATACAAACAGCTGGATATTTAGGTGGAGGGTCTAACATCTATCCCTGCTCCATCTTTTTAGAATGGCAATGGTCCACAAGCCCAGCTGTGATGATCTTTTGCAAGCAGACACAGCTGTTCTTATGGAAACGGTGGTTGTCTTATTCAGAGGAGGCTGCTCTATCTCCATAGCCGGAAGAAGAGACCAGAAGTTTCAGAGAGACAAAGCCAGAGGCCTCTCTGGCTTGGAAGCAGAAGGTGGAGTCTCAGACTTGGCTAAACTCCAGGATTCTTCCGGTTCCCACGGGTCCTTTGCTCCTCTCACCAATATGGGTCTGGTGCACAGGTGAGATATGCAAGTGTGGATCACACGTGTGAGAGATAATTGCAAGGCATGGGCGTGAAGCATCCACACAGAGCACAGGCAAGATGCACAGGTGCAGGACACAGGTGTGAAGGACAATTACAGGTGAGATGCTCAGCTTCGGGACCTGCATGCAAAGGACAAGCATGGTGCACAGGTGTGGAGGGCAGGTGCAGGAGGGCACAGGTGCTACGCTCAAGCTCGAACACCAGTGATTTGTTTCTGTAAGCCTGCAGGGTACTGTCATTCAGCAGGCATCACCCTCCCACCCCCCAAGCATCTACCACGAAGTCCTCAGAGACACAGCTGAAAAGCTGCCTGGCTGCTTTCAAGGACTTTCCATTCTAGAAGGGGGGAAGGGTGGGGGGGGGGAGTGCATCGTAATAGTTTCTCCTCTCATCATGCTCCAGAACTCACAGCATGACTGCATGGCCAGGACTCAGTTAGGCAGCCCCACCCCCAACCCCTACACATAAAGAAAGCTCAAACCAAACCCAGCAAATGAGACAACAGTCAAGACTCAGAGGACCTCTTCCGGGAGAGGAACACCCGGAAGTGTCCTCCCACTGGGTACTGGGGACACTTGGGAAGTTGGCCATGCTTTTCTTTTTAACCCCTTTGGTCTTTTAAATGCATGTAACATTTAAATACTATTTAAGCACCCAGGGAAGGGGGCCCAATTGATCTCCCCAGCTGCTGAATTCTTGATGGGAGGCCACAAGGCAGGACTGCCAAGTGTCCGGTACAGGTTCAGTCTTAGTCCAGGGGCCTCTGGCTGCTCCTACCAATGGCTACACTTTGGGGACTCAGAGCCCTGGATTTTGGCCTCTGGAGACTATCATCAGGACCACATTCCTCCAGTGGCTATGAGGGAGATGTCTCTTATTGACCCTGTCAGCTACTCGAGACACCCACAGCCTTGCCCATCATAGCCCCTCCTCTCTGCTGTGTTGTCATTGTTCCATGTGGGACCCTGGTGATGGCCTCGGTCCCAGAATGATGATCTGGGCCAGAAGTCCCCATCTCAAAATCCCTGGGCACAGGCACAAAGTCCCTCCTGCTGTAAGGACTATGTCAGGTCATAAGGACTGAAATGAGAAACATCTCTGGGAGAAGATATGACAGCCTAGAACTGAGCATGGCCCTGGCAAGTCTCCCATACTGCCGAGCCTGTCTCCCTGACCTCAACACACAGAGCTGCCAGTCCACAGGTTTTCATCCACCTCACAGAGGACCAAAGACCTCACTGGACAACTGGGGTAATAACAGACCTCCAGACTCCCCCTCTTCCCCCTCCCCAGAGGCTGTGGAGGAAGTAAAGAGAAGGAAGTTTTGCACATGGGTTAAGATAAACCATACAACAACACTCAGGAGGCAGAGGCAGGTGGCTCTCTATATGTTTGAGGCCAATGTGATCTACCTGAAGAGTTCTAGGGTAGTCAGAACAATGTAGTCTCTCTCTCTGTGTGTGTGTGTGTGTGTGTGTGTGTGAGAGAGAGAGAGAGAGAGAGAGAGAGAGAGAGAGAGAGAGAAACAGAGAGACAGAGACAGGGAGACAGACAGACAGACAGACAGACACACAGAGAAAGGCAGAAAGAGAGTTACAATATTTCCTTCCTTCACACACAGGCAATGAGCAAACTCAAAGACTTCTCCACACCTCAACCAGGCAATAAACAGAAGAAAATAAACTGCTGTGAACAGCAGGTACTGTTGGCTCTTGCAAGAGACAAAGCCTGTGCATCAGAGTGCATGGACCCCTTAGTAAGGAACTACACCATGTGCTGCTTACCCTAAGAGTAATGTAAGAAAGAGGGCAGGTATGGGGGCCTGCGGTGCAGCTCAGTGGGTAGCGTTTGCCTAGCATGGTCAAGACCCTGAGTTTTATCCCCTGCACAGCATAAACCTGGGGGCGGGGGGGGGGGGGGGGGGGGGGGGGGGAGACGGAGTCGGGAGAACTGAAAGTTCAAGGTCATGCTCAGGTGTGTAATGAGCTGAGTCCAGCCTGGGATACAGAAGGTGGTCTCAAAAATAAATAAATAAATAAATAAATAAATAAATAATAGCCAGGTACACACCTGTAGTTCCAGCACTTGAAAGACAGACCCAGGAGGATCTCTGTAAGTCTGAAGCCTTGGTATGCATAGCAAGTTCCAGGCCCAGTCAGCACTACATAGTGAGATTCTGCCAAAAAAAAAAAAAATATATATATATATATATATAATAAAATAAATGAACAGAGAAGATTAGAACAGAGCAGCATTAGTAAACTACAGTGTCCTCCTGAAACACCGGTGAGGACGGGGAGAGATGACTCTCATGGTGGATAGAGATGGAAATGGCAAAGCCACCTGGAACACAGTTGGGTGTCTCCTCACACCCTAAGCATGCACATACCACAGAACCCAGCAATCCTATTCCTGGGCCCGTTCCCAGACAAACGAAAACATATGTTCACACGAAAACCTATATGTTTTGCACTGGAAACTAGAAACAATCCAGCTGTCCCTCAGTGAGGGATCGGCAACACAAACTGTGCATGCCCATCCCCTGGAAGGCAATTCCAAAATCAAGACAAGAGGCGGGCTTCTGACACCTGAACGCAGTTGGAAGGAAGGTAAGGCAGGCAGAGAAGACTGCTGACTCAGCGACTTCAACCTCCCTACCCCCCACCTCCCCACCCCCCACACACACCCCCACCCCACACACACACCCCCACCCCCACACACACACCCCCCACTGGACCGAGCGGGGGTTTCCTTTACAGTTTCATTTGTATCGTCATGGGGGAGGACTAACCGGGGCTATGGCCCATCTCCTTTCACTTTATTTCAAGGCCGAGTCTCTCTTGTTTCTGCCCAGAGCCTGCAGTACTCCAGGCTAGCTGGCCTGTGAACTTACTGCTGGTTGTTTGAGTGCCGGGATTACAGATCCATCCTGATTCCATGCCTGAGGATGGAACTCAAGTCTGTAGGCTTGTGCAGCAAGCGCTTGTGACCCAGCGTGAAGCATATCTGAGATGACAAGCTGTGGAGATGGAGAAAAGGAGAGAGACAAGGACGAAAGACAACACAGGGTATCCGAATGGTGACCACCGTCCTTCATCTTACTGTCTTTTTGTTTGTTTCTTTGTTTTCTCTGTTTTACTGTTTTGATCAGCAGGGAGTCCAAGAGAGCTCTCCGTGGTCCGTCTTGTCTTTTTTTTTTTTCTTTACTTCATTTTATTTCTGTTTTGTTCTGTTTTTCAAGACAAGGTATGAAGCTTGTACAGCCCTGGCTGCCCTGGAACTCACTCTGTAGACCAGGCTTGCTTTGAATCACAGAGATCCACTTGCCAATGCCTCCTAAATACTGGGATTAAAGGCATGTACACCACTGCCCAACCTATTTATTTGTTTGTTTGTTTATTTATTTATTTATTTTTAACCAGGTCTTATGTAACTCAGATGGCCTTGAACTTTGTAGCTAAAGATGGTCTATAACTCTCAATCCTCCTGCCTCTAATTCCCAAGTGCTCAGGTTACATGTGTACACCACCATGCCCAGTTAATCTCTTAATTTTTTAAAACATTTATTTACTTATTGGAGGTGGGTGATGTGTCATGGTACTCCTGTGGAGGTCAAAAGATTGATTCTCTTTTTCCACTGTGTGGGTCTCGAGGCTCAACCTCAGGCAATCAGGCATGGTGCCAAGTACCTTCACCACTGAGCCACGCTACCAACTCTGAATTCTTTTTTTTTTAATATTTTTTTGGTTTTTATTTTTTTATGTGTATGTGTATGTGTATGACTGTTTTGCCCATGTGCGCCTGATGCCAGCGGGACTCAGAAGAAGGCATCAGACCCCCTGGAGGTGAAGTACAATCAGTTGTGAGCCACCGTGTGGATGTTCGTAACTGAACCTGGGTCCTCTGCGCTGTTAACTCCTGAGCCATCTATTTCCCTAAGCCCCTGTATTTTTTTTTTCTTATAACTTCATGTTATATCTGCACTATGCTCAAAATAAGAAAATTTAACTTGAGCCAGGCATGGTGGCACATGCCTTTAATCCAAGCACTTCGGAGGCAAAGGTAGGCAGAGCTCTGTGAGTTTCTGGCCAGGGCTGCTAGAGAGTTCCAGGCCAGTCAGGGCTATGCAAGTAAAGGAAAAGGGACATTTAGTTTGAAAGTGAGATGGTGAGCATATGTGGTCACACACCAGAGGCCTACTGGATGGCCTAATAGTCCAGCACCACCATAACTCTGCTTCCGTGTTCCTCTAACACTTCAGGGACCTCGGCCAGCATCCCTTCAAACACAGTCAGCTTGGACTAGATGCCTCATGAGAACACATTAGCCCCCGGTTTTGCGCCAGCCTGCCCTCTGCCAGGGATGCCTTCCCTCAGGGAGTCTGCCTGCTCTTGAACTGTGTGGGCCCCTGGGTCTCCTCTGGATTTGGCTAGGTCTACTCCTCCTGGAGTGTAGCCAGCAGGAGGGCTGACACCTTACCTGTCATCAATGAACACTACTCCTGAGCCTGAGTGGTTTCACTTCAGAAGAGCAAATGATGGGAGAGAAAGGTGTGTATGTGTGAGTGTGGACACAGATTGGCACAATTACGTTCTAGAACTTTCAGACCATCTCCATACACATACACATACACATACACATACACATACACATACATACATTACAATAACCAGCAACCATCTGCATTGAGTCTTATGCTAGGACCGAGTCTTCCTGCCTGGGAAGTCCTGGCCCTGGAGTAACCTCTTCACCTCTTACCACCACATCAGAAAAGGAGAGTGAGGTCTGGTGAATTGGGGTGTTAGACATGTATTGGTGCGAAGCATTGGGTATTCCCACAAGAACAATTCTACAGCTGCAAAATGGAAATAGCACAGAGCCGTGACCCACCAGGAACTGAGCTGGGCCTCCTGGGGACAGGATAGTGTTTCTCTTCTAATCAAGGAGATGCTGATGTGACCCAGGTCGCTACAAGCTTTAAGAACCTTAGCTGAAAAAAAAAAAAAAAAAAAAAGAACCTTAGCTGAGATATTTGCAAATTTCCCCGAGACTCAGGACAAGGACTGAGTCTGTTAGATTTTTTTTTTCTCACACCTGGAAGCTTTCAGTGGGCATTCAAGGACCACCAAGCGGTGTTGTTCTGGGGGCCCAAGGGTGACTCCAGGACCCTTCTATAAGGAGGATGAGACATACAGCTTGCGCAATGCACACAGTAGTATACAAGGAGGAGCCATGCTGCCGAGATGATGGGCGTGTCCGCAGCCCCTTGAGTGTCCCAGTTTTGTTAGCTAGAGACAGAGCCTCGGCGGGATGGGCGGGGTCTCGCAGGGGCGCGGGCTCCGCGGGCGTGGTCTCTGGTGGGCGGGGCCTCCGCAGTCCCTCCCCGAGGTTGTCCGGGCTCTGCGCGGTGGAGGAGGCTGCGGCGGCTGCACGGGGACCGAGGTGAGCAGCGATCCGTTCTCGAGGCGAGGCGAGGCGAGGCGAGGCGGGGCGGGAGGGAGGGTCCCGGGCTCGGGAGAAGGGGCTGCACACGCTTTCGCAGGAGGCGAGACCCGGGCGGCGCCGCGAGAGCATGTGTGCGTGTGCGCGTGAGTGCCGCCGAGCGTCCGGAGGTGGGGTAGGGGTGGGGGCGACCTCTAGGCAAGAACGACCCCTGAAGGAATACAGCATCTCGGTCAGCCTCCCGGGATATTCCCGGTTTGTCCCTCAGAGGCCCCTGCCCCGCCCCCTTCTCTTGGTGTCTGAGTTTCTCTCCATCTCTGTGGGTGGGTCCCGCTGGGGTCAGTCCAGCCCTCTGTCCAGCCACCTGGCCATCCTATCACCCTGCCTCTATCACGATCCTTCTCAATGCCTTCTCATTATCGAAGTCTGCCCCTCCCTCTCCATCATCCCCCTTAATAGAGCAAACAATGGTCGAGGGAGGGGGACCCTTGTTTCCAAGCTGTTCCTGGCTCAGGCTGTGCCCCCTACACCCTCTGGCCTCTGGCCTCGGGGGGGGGGGGGGTGTCTCGCCACCTCCTGGCAAGGAGCTAGATGAGATCAGGAGGCTCATCCCACGCAGGCAGAGGCCCCAGGGTGGGAGCACTTAACTGTCACTCTCACTGGTCACTGACAGGTAGGGCCGGACACCTGGCAGATTAGCCCGGCCAGGGTCTGAGCTGGTGACCAAATCACATGATTCCTACACGCCTTCCCATATGAACAGTAGAGCCTAATGCTTTCCAAGATTCCCCTTGCCAGAGCCAGGGTGAGAAGAAAGCACAGAGCTGCAGAAGGGTCCCTGGCCTTGCAGGCCCCAGAAGGCCAACTTCACCCTGTCCCCTGAGCCTCCGTGTCCCTGTCAGGCATGAGTAGGAGTGACGCTATGAGGGCCTATGGAGACTGTGACTTGACAAGGAAGTGAAAAGACTGGGGATATGCTTGGCTGAAAGAGTGGCTGCTCCTGCCTCTGTGTCCAGGATCCCAAAGGCCTTGGGCCTACTCCCTGGGCTGCATTCAGAGAGGCCCATCTCCCTGTGGCCCCTGCCAGGGTTCACCCTGGAGAATCTCTCCTAGGAGAGGGTAGGGGCTCTCCTCGGCAGATCTCTGGGCATCCTGAGACCTCTTTGAGGATGTTGGATCCATAGGATGCAGGCTTCTCGGCTGTCTTGGGATGATGCTTCCAGGGCCCTAGGAATCTGCGTTTGTCTCTCAGTTTCAGGTGTGAGCCTCCTGGAGAGAAGGCTTGCTAACAATGGTTCACCCTCAAGAAGGGTCCCAAGGCTCATCTGTGTCCCTGAGCCAGCCCTTGCTCTCTGTGAACCTGAGTCCCCTTGCAGGAGGGAGGCTATGACCTCCTCAGTGGTCCTCCTGCCGAGCCTAGTACCCACGGCTCTTTGTTGAATTGTAGGTCACAGGTTGCTTATAAAGCCCAGTCAGCCTGAGCCAACTCCTGAGGCCCACTGCTGAGTGAGCGAGTGTGTGGCTCTGGGGGAAATCACTGCTTCTCTGATCCTTGGTGCCTTCGCTGACAACTAGGAGTTGGTATTTCTACCCACACTGGGTACCCTAGGAGGATCCACTGATGTGCACAGACTGGGGCGGTAGCAGCCCCAGGGTAGGTGGCATTTGTTTTCGGGATAACTGCGTTAATGGAGGGTGATGGGGACAGTTGTATTTCCTCACCAGCAGGGAAAGTGTTTGTGCAGTTGCTGCTTGGCAAATGGCTTTTGTTTCTAATGGATAGCTTGAAAGGCCTGGACTGGCTGGGCGGAAATGCCTGGGGAGGAAGAGCCGGCGCTCTGTGGGATGCCAGCTTCTGTGAGCTAGGAAGGGCCGGGAGGAGCAACAGTAGAGCTGCCTAGAGAACTCCCTACCCAGTCAGGGAGTCAGACCCAGGCACTCCCTGGATACCCCACATTCAGGTACTCACGTGAACCACCCCCCCCCCCCATGAAGAGACAGGAAAGTGATTCATTCTTAAAGATTTTTCCCAAAGCCTGCAGGTGGATGGAGAGCTGGAGATCCAGATGAGGGTAACAGTGGTCCCCTGGGTTACACAGCAGGGCCAGGGGATCCTCCCGTGAGGCCCAGGAGGCCACAGGGACCAGTCACTCCCCATTCAGGAGCAGGCAGTCGGAAGCAGAGATTTGCCAAGAATGAGGTGGTTGTTCCTTAAAGGCAATGTAACAATGTTCTCTTTTAACCACATTCGTCTTCGTGTCCCAAAACTGGATCTGGATGCGGAACTTTTCTTTCTGAGAGACAGTATCTCTGCTGCCATCATAGCTCAGTTAGTGGAATGCTTGCCTAGCACTCACAAGGTCCTGGGTTCGATCCTCAGCACCACATAAACTAGGCATGATCGCGCATACCTGTAATACCAGCTCTGGGGATGAGGAGGCAGAATGATTGGGACACCAAGGCCATCTTCAGCTCCGTAGTGAGTTTCAGACCAGACTGAGCAAGAGACTCAGACCTTGTTTCAAGAGAGGGGAAAGGAGGATGGGAAGCCATTTCACTGTTATCCAGGCTGGCCTTGAACTCCAGGGCTCAGCCTTGGAGTGCTAGGCAGCCTACGCACACACTCCCCGCAGCGGCTGGAGAGCTTTGGCATCATGTTTTTAGGAACCTTGGGAACCCTAAACTCTAGAGCTTTGTCGTCAGTGCTATCCTCTGCCTTCAGACCCTCAGGCCCAGGAGGAGAAGCCTACGAGATGAGGACAGAAGGGGAAACCCAGAGCCACCTGCTCCAGGAAGCTGCCTGACCCCTGTGCGCTGTGGTCCTCTCCTCTGCAGCTCTGAGTGAGACTAGACAGTCTGGGGCTAAGTAGAGGCCCTGGCCCGGCTGCCAGGGTCTAATCTGCACACCTTGGCTACCAGCGGCCTTGGCAAATTTCCCAGCTTCTAGCTGCCTCCTGCTTTGTGTATCAGATGATGAAAATGGCCACCGAATGCCTTATATGTCCCGATGAGAATGAGAGGGTAGCCCCAACCAGGAGGGTTCTCTGCTGGTGAGGTAGGAGGAGGGCTTTGAGTAGCACTGAGGTGACCCTGTTGTAGTGGAACCATCTTACAGTACTGAGGGCTTGGTGGCACTGTAGACTCCAGGGAAGCCATCCAGGCCCGAGCTGTAGTGTCATTGTGGGCCTTTGACTTCCGCGTTGAGGTGACTGCAGAGATCCAGGTGAAGAAAGAACAGGTACAAGGAACCTTTAGCTGTTCAGTGCCATCTGTAACGACCCCAGAGAAGGGGACCTTACTGCCTTGAGCCTACCGACCTCTCTGTATCGGCACATGTTGGGAGGGGACAGAGCAAAGGCCCCTTATTAGAAGGTGATCCCACAGGCATGCAGAGGCCTTGCTCCACTTGGTCTTGCTCCAAAGCTTGGCTCGCCCTAAATGAACAGGTACCCTCGTGTCTTGATCATCTGCTCTATGCTGGGCCCTATGGGAGCTTCTCTGTCTACTCTCCCAGCAGCTCAGGAGGTCTTGTGTTTGTGCTCAGTTAGCAGATGGATAGACTGAGGCCCAGGGCCAGCAAGGAAAAGGGCCAGAGCTCAGACCTGGGTCTCTGTAGCCAGCCACTTGACATTTGCTATATTGATTTGCTTGAAGATAAGAAGCCTTGCCATCAAGGGCTACCATGTGGACTTCCTGGATCCCAGCATCGGTGCATTTTTTTTTCTAGAAAGTTCTCAGAGTTTGTTGGCTGGACTGGTTGTAGGCTGTCATTAAATTTTAAAATCATTTTGTCCAGCAAAATGAATAGACTTGCACCCAGCAGATAGTCCAGGAGAAAGACACGAGAGAACACCTAGCCTGGAAGACAGCCCCTTAGCTCTAGACCCGAGTTCTAGACCTAGCTCCACCCTGAACACCCTCTTTGAGTTTGAGGAGTTCTTACTGTCTGTGGCTCAGTTTTCTCTGTAAAACAAGCTTTCTACCCTGTGTGGCTTCAGAGTGTGATGGGAGCAGCCTGCAGTACTGAGAGCCAGCATAACCAGTCTTGGCCTTAAGAACATTCTAGAAAGGCAAATCATGGGCACACAGACCTGCCTCCATGTTGCCCTCTGCAGGTCCTGCAAGGTTGCACTGTGGTGACCCCATTGTACAGATGAACTGAGGCAGTGAGGTCAGTATCTACATCCAAGGTCACGCTGCCGTGAGATTGTCTGACTCAGAAGAGCCGAAGGCCATCTACCACGGCTACCTCTTGGTAGAGAGACATGGCTCCTGCTTAATTATTCCAGTTGGGAGGGAGCTGACTCCCCTAGGATGTCAGTCTAGGACATGGGTAGTGGTGGTCACAGCCCTCGATGCGTAGTCTCAACTGTACCAGGAGAAGATAGAGCATGGCTCTGGTCCTGCTGCATGGGCAGGGCCCGGAGGCTCCTCCCACTTACATCACTCCCTGCTGTACCCATCCTGCCTCTCTTCAGCCAGGCCTGAGATAGAGGGAGATGCCAACAAGGAGTGTAAATAGGAAGTGCTCAAGGACCCTCCCATGGGCCAGTCCCTTGTCAGCCCTGACACCAGCCTATTCATGACACACAGGTCTGGAAGGAGACTCCAACCTCACTTTGCCTACGCCTTCAGACTGTTATTGTGAGAGTTTGGGTTTTGTTTTCAGAACCGTGTTTTAACCTTGTAACTCAGGCTGGCCTGGAACTCACTATATAACCCAAGCTGACCTTAGTGTCTCAGCAATCCTCCTGCCTCAGACCCTCATGTGCTGGAATTATGGGTGAGCACATGATTCCCAGCTTCTGGTTCCTTCCTACCTTCTTTCCTTCCTTCCTTCCTCCCTTTCTTTCCTTTTTCTTTGTCTGTCTGCCTGTCTGTCTGTCTGTCTGTCTGTCTATTTTTCCAGATAAAGTTTCTATGTGCAGCCCTGACTGTTTTGGAACTCTCTTTCTGTAGACCAGGCTGTCCTTGAGCTCAGAGATCCACCTGCCTCTGCCTCCTGAGTACTGGGACTAAAGGCGTGTGCTACCATTGCCCGACATGGCTTTTGTTCCCCAATAGATCCTGGAGAGGGGTGGTGTCTACAGTGCCCAGCCCACATAGGTCATCAGGCGACACCTGAGTATGTGTCCTGCTTTTTCGTATGCTATCATCCCAGCTTCTCCTCTGTCTTTAGACAGTGCCCAGCTCCTACCATACCTGAATTCTTAGCCAGGCAACACCCGACATGGAGCACATCCTGTACATCAGACACCCCTTTGTAGAGTTCCCCATGTCACAGAGATGTGACAGTCCTCTGCATCTCAGGCTCTGTCAATTCAGACCCAGAACACTGTATCTCAGAGGCCTTGGAAGGAGTGAGCCTTAGATGGGATGCCATGGAAGGTGCCTAGCAAGCCGGAAAGGCCTCGGTCGTGGCTGCTGTCACCCTGCGTTATATTGGCTCTAGCCTTTCTAACGTGGTTGTCCCTGCAAGAAGGGGCTGGGTCTTACATTCTGTGCCCACCTGACTCAATGCAGTTTCCCCGCTGAGTGAGCCTCCGTGTGCATAAGGGCACACTGCATCCATACAACCTCATCTTGTCCCTCATCACTGGGGAACCTTAACTCCATTGGAGAGCCAGGTTCCAAAATAGGCTTTCCCAGGATGACATGACAGGGAGGGACATCCAGGAAGGCTTCCTGAAGGAGGTGGCTGGCACTTAGCCAGCAGGATGGCAGGGTTGAGTCTGGCTGGCATTCCAGGTAGAGTGAAGAAGGGGGCTTCCTGTGAGGGGTGTGGCCAAACCTAACATCAGCAGGGTTGAGTGGGGTATAGACCGTGTTGGGTGATGTGCTGAGCTGCGCTGAGATGCCCTGAAGTCATGTTGGGTCAGAAGTGAAAGGGGCTGTCCAGTCACACCTCCTGACAACGGCTATTCTCACCACTTCAGGCCTGGACAGGAAGGGGTGTGTACTTTAGGCTTCAGGGCTATGGGCAACTGCCTGGGACCTGCTCTGTAAGCATGATAAAATATTTATCAGGAACCAGGCAGCTGGGCAGCCCCGCGCAGGCTGCCACGGGCAGCTCCCACCAAAGCTGGCTTCAGCCTCTTGGAGTTTTGCTGAGTCACAGCCTGTGAGCCCCTCTGCCCAGCCCGCCCGCCTGCTGTCCTGTGGCCACGTGGATTCCTTATAATATGTAAGCCATTGGGTAGCCCAAGACCAGGGCACCCAGCACAGTGAATACTGAGCCAACATCAGACCTCTCTGAACTGTGCGGACCTCCGCCAAGGTCACAGGCAGACAGGCCTCGGGTACTCCTTCGCTCGCCTACCCTGTAGCCTCTGGCTCCTGAGCAAGGTAGGTTTTCTGCTTCTTTAGCATGAGGAGGATGAATCTGTGTGGAGGTAGCATGGGTCAGCTCTCTCAGGAGCTGGTGGTCAGAGATTTGCCATTTGTCTGACCCCGAGTCTGTCTCTGACTTAGATAAAGACCAATTCCTAGGTCCAGCTTAGTGTGGCAGTACTGGAACTTTACATTTGAATCAGCAACAACAAAAACAGTGGCAGATGGTACCTTCCTTCTGCTGCATGGGGTGCGAGAGCGCCCGGGCTGCTGAGTCTTTTGCTCATCCATTCATAAAACAGTCTGTCTGGCCTGGTCGGCAGTCTAGCTTCAGTCATACGTGCGTGCGCTGTGCTGTGTGACCTTGGGTAGGTTGCTTCACCTCTCTGATTGCTCATAACTCCTTCGTGTCCTTCATGTCCTCCTATCCCTGAGGTCAGATGGGCCTCAATGGACATTTGGAAAGGCTCCATTTTCCGGAAAAAGACCCTGGCACAGCCTGAAGTAGGCTTGCCAGGCAGTAGACCAGGGGCTTGAGGACAGAACTCGCTGGGCCAGATGGAAGTGTCTCTGAGGTTGTCAAGTTCCCTGGAGAAAATCTGGTTCCTGGAGCTGCTGCCACAACATCTGGGGATGGGATAGGGAGCTGGCCACACCAGCCACTAGTAGGGACCCCGTGGGATGCCAAACCAGGGCCACACCTCACTCTGGCCAGGCCACCATGCCTCTGGTTGCCTTTGGTGTCTGCTAAGCCTATTCCCACCTGCTCAGCTGCCCCGTAGGCCTCCTGGGCTGCCTGCCGCCTCTTCTTGCTGCTGCTCCTCCTTCTGAAGGGTGCTGTGTCTTCAAGCTCCTGCGGGAAGTTGTCCTGCTTTCAGGGCCTTCCTGGCTGTCTGTGCGCACACCACACACACACACACACACACACACACACTCCCAGCCATGGGTCCCAGTCCCTTTCCATGTCTCCCATGGGGTCCTGCTCCTGGCCCTGAAAAGTGCTCGCTACAGCAGGTCTGTGCCTGCTCAGGACTCTGTGTGAAAGCTCCTGGGCCTAGGGTTGCTCTAGAGTGTCTGCTAGGTGAAGACGGAATATGGGTGGCAGATGTCTAGTGAAGGCACCGAGGAGCAGAATTAACCCCTGTCTGTCTGTCTGTCTGTCTGTCTGTCTGTCTGTCTGTGTGTCCGTCTGTCTGTGCAGATCTCAGCAAATAGCCTCTGTTTGCCTGGCTTTCAAAGGTGGTGGGAGATGGGGGGGGAGGGTAGGAGGGAGGATAAAGGTGTCTGGGCCTGGGAGACAGCTAGGGCCTGGAGCAGGAGACACCTTGCCTCAAGTCTAGTGGGCAGGCCCAGTGTTGTCCACTCTAAGAAGCAGGCAGGGAACGGGGAGGCTGAGGCTGTCACACTGCTAATAGTGCCTGACACATATGCACAGCCAGGCATGGAAAAGGATGGCACAGGAGTGCCCTGGTGGGGCTGACGCTTTCTCTAGCGATTCCTTTCTCTTTTATCTTCTGCTTTTGAAAAGCATTCTAAGGTTCCTTCAGTGACTTTGTGTGTATTGAAAGTCTGGTGACAAACCTCGAATTCAGTGACCATGAGGTCGTTTGGGGACACAGCCTGATGAGACTCTGGCTGACCATAGTGTGATGGCAGAGGCTGGCGAGCCAGTCTGTTAGGTTCGCCCGACACAGCCTGACAGAAGCTGGGCAGACAGTCTGATGGAGGAAGCTACCTACCAGGCAATCTGATAAGGGAGGTTTGTTGATAGTCTGACAGAGCCTAATGGCTTGCCAAGGTGTCCCTACTGGTGAATTCCTAGAGCAGCATCCACAGAACTGGGCACCCCTCCCAGCATTCACATAAGGGACTTGTGCCTGTCACTTCTAGGCGTCTAATATTTGAGTTGCACAGAAGAGAGCCAGCTCTCCCCAAGTCAGGCTCCCAGGAGTTCTGTGCTTTGCAGAACACACACGAAGTAGGTATGGGATGCTCTAGCAGTCTTTGCAGCTCTGGGAGGTGAGGGCCTGCTTTAGCTAGCCTGCTTCAGCAGTAGAGCTGGTGGGGTGAACTCCAGGAACACTGGACCGCTTGGGAGATCACTGAGCTGTGCAGTCAAGTGTAATGGCAATAGCAGGTGGTTGACCAGAAGGTGGCAGCCTAGTGCAAGGTGTGTAACCGCCCAACTTGCCCCACCCCCTCACTTCCCCAGAGACAAACACACTCTGATAAGTGGGTCAGGGCAGAGGCTTCGAGGCAGGAAAATGGAGAGACCACCTCGCTGTGGCTACCGAGCAGCCCCATCTGGTGCTTTTCTTCACTCTGCAACTCTGGGCTTAGGAATTACCCAGCCTTGACCTTTGGAGGCCAGCGTGTGCAGGATAGGAGACCGACTGAGTGCCACTGCCCTTAGAACCTACCTTCTAAGCTGGAGCCTGGCTCCTCTCGTGGGGGAGTGGCAGGTATACCCAAGTGAGTGTGCCTCATGGAGATGTACTACTCCAGGTGGGGGAAATAAGGGCTGTGTGCCACTGAGCACCCTTAGGGGAAGCACCATAAGGCTGTACCCTCAGAGGGTGCACCATGGGGGTTTTGCCCTCTGGGTGGACATTTTAGGGGCTCCACCCTCACAGGAAGTACTTGGGGGCTCCACTCTCAGAGGGAGCACTATAGGGCTGAGCATAGAGGTGGGTTTTTTTTGTTTTTTGTTTTTTGTTTTCCTGAAATATTTTCTCCGAAGAGCAGGAAAGATGGTGCTGGCCAAGAGGTCTGGGGACAAAGAGCAAAGCACATCCCGAGGAGAGAGGGAGGGCAGTGGAGGGGAGAGAAGGCCATGTGACCAGTGATCAAGAGGACAAAGAGTGGTGACAGTGGAGGCCAGTGGAGAAGGGGCTTGGCATGAGGAAGCCCTGTCCTATAGGGAGCAGAGTAGACCCTGGCCATTTGCAACTCATCTCAGCACCCAGGAGCCCCAGCCTCAGGGCAGCCAGCCCAAGAGCCTAACAAAGCCAAGGGGCAGGAGGAATGAAGAGGGCGGAATTAGGTCAAGGAGTCAGAGGGTTTCTGCCAGAGGGAGCCTGACATTTGGGCAAGCTGAAGCCAGAGGTGACTGAAGTGGGCAGGCTAGCTACAATGACGATATCAAAAACAGATTATAATGCATTCCTGTGCAGTTCTCAAAACGGTGATGCCCATTTCATGAACACGAAAGGATTAGGGCCAGGAAAGTGATTCCTGTGGATAAAGGCGGAGGCCTGAGTTCAATTCCTGGAACCCACATGATAAAAAGAGAGAACGGACTCCCACAAGCTGGCCTCGGACTTCTACATGTGTGCCAAGGCGGGTGTATATGCACGTACACACAAAATAAGTAAATCAATAAAAGTGTTTAAATTAGGAAGTGCTATGATGAGCTAAGGACAAGGCTCACCCACATTGGCCCCAGCCTGGGTCCTTTTCTCATTGGAATCCCAGGATTCTCCAAGGAGGCCCAGCTGGTCTGGGAAGAATGGGAAGCGTGGTCTAGACAAGAGTAGAAGGGTTGGAAAAAGACCCCTAGCTCAACGTTCCCATGCTGGGAGTGAAATCACAGAGTTAAAAATGCCAGGCCTTGGCTGGGCAGCGGTGGCCCACCCCTTTAATCCCAGCACTTGGGAGGCAGAGGCAGGTGGATTTCTGAGTTCGAGGCCAGCCTGGTCTACAGAGTGAGTTCCAGGCCCTGTGGCCCACCAGATACCATTTGAGGCAGGAGAAGCACTAAGTTTGTAGCCTCCTATTGAAGGCTACACAGTGAGTTCCAGCCTAGCCTGGGCCACACTGTGAGATCATGTTTCATTTTTAAAAGATTTATCTTATATTTATTCATGTGTGCAAGAGCACGTGCTTGGAGGTGCTCACAGAGGCCAATAGAGGGGTCAGATCTTCGAGAGTTACAAGCAGTTATGAGTTGTGCCCCCCCACCCCCAGGGGCGCTGGGGACGGAACTATCTTCTACAAGAGCACTAAGAGCTCTTAACTACAGAGCTATCTCTAGCTCCTCTGTAAAACGATGTAAACACATACCTAATTAAACAGTCCTCGTCAAGGTGTAGCCTGGATGACCCCTGACTAAGTTCTGTTTGGCAGGGTGGTCCCAAGTTATTCCTGCTATGTGGGAGCTGATCTGATTCCCACAAGACACTCCCGGTCCAGTATGTAGCCTGGCCACTCTAGAAGAGGCCCTCCTTGTAGGGGGGGGGGGGCAGGGTGTCCTATCCTTTGAATCTTTGCAGTTCGCCATTGCTCAGGGGTGCTTCTGTCCCTTGTCATAAAGATTTTTGTCTCTCAATGTTGTTGGAATCCAAGGTGACTTCAGGCTTAGGACAATGACTAGAGGCCTTTGGGGCCTTTGAGGGTCAGGAACATGACATTGTAAAAGTGGACTACAACTGCCTTGATTATTCTTTGTGCCTTTAGCCTTGAAGCAGGATGGTAAGGGAACAGGTACAGCTTTTAGATAGATAACCCTTGAGTGACTAATGTGTCTGACCACAGAGGTAAGCAGGTGACCCAGAGGGAAGGAAACAGACAAAATGAATCCAAGCCCGCTGTGCCTTTAATGGCCTGGTTGGACTAGAGAGAGCCTGTGCCGTGCACTTTTCGTCAAAAGTAGCTTTCGGGAGGAGCCCGTTGCAAGGACACTTCCCTGACATTAATGGTTATGCTCAGAACCAAACCAAAACAAAAACATACCCATCGAGAGGTGGAGCCAAAGAGACATCCCCAGGCTGCACCTTGACCAGGACCCCTTAATTATGCGTGGGATTAAGTCATTTCACAGGGCAGATCTGGCCTGGAAAAGGCTAGGTGGGAAGCGGGGAGGATTCTGAGGGCCCCGAAGGATGGACAACAGGACCTGGAGGGCTCAAAGGAGGAAGCAGGACCCAAAGAATGGAGGCTGGGCCCTGCCTGCCTGGGGTCCTGAATGCCAGGCTTTGGAACTTGGGTTTTCTCAAAAGGCATGAGGCTAGGCAGGCAGGGCAGGGACCCATTTGGAGGGGACCAGGGATGAAAGCTGGTGGCAGGGAGGAATTGAGCCCACAGATGTTGCTGTTCCCTATAAAAACTCTGGGGGGCAGTAGAGAGCCAGGGCCCCTAGAGCCCCACCCACATTGCCCAGGCAACAGTGGTAGCTGTCCTCAGATGAGTTCCAGTCTTGCTACCTGATATTAGAGAAGCTGGAGGCAGGACAGGCAACAGGAAATCCAGAGACAGTCCTGGTCCTGCCTACCCCGGGGCTGTGACCCTGTCGTGACCTCAGGATTTGGAATCCTCAGCTGGGCCTCAGTGATCTGGGCTGGATATAGCAGGTACCCCGTAAGTGTTGCTGCTTTTCCTGATCTTGGTACCTAGGTCCACTGGGATGTCACCCTCCAGGGAGTCTCTCCTTCATGGAGATTTTGAAGGAGCTAAGTTTTGACTGCTGGGGTTTGTCCCCGCCCCTCTCCACCATGTGACGTGTCCCTTCCCTCAGCTCAGGGATCGGAAGAGTTTTCCTCAGATAATTTCTTGGGTGTAGAAGTCCAGCCTTACTACCTGATACTAGGAGAGCTTGGGAAACACCACCTTTGATAGCAGCAGCCTCCTCCAGGAGGCCCTGGCTGGCTCTTTGGGCTTCAACCAGGAAGTAAGAAACACAGGCCAAGGGTTGGTTCTCCCCGTTCCTATCGCCCACGTTGGATCTGGAACCCTGACAGGGAACAGCTCTTCCTACCTGGCAGGCAGGGCTAGGTGCAAGGTTCAGACAACAGAAGAGAAAATGACCTCTCTCCGTTCAGATCTCCTACCATGCCTGTGTACTCTGTCTGGGCTCCTCTTGGGTCGTACCAGTAGGAGCTGATTCCTACGTCATTCATTCTTTCTTTCCAAGATGCTTTTAAGGAAAAGCTACTGGCAAGAAGGTGCCTTGAGGAGAGCATAGAGCCGGAAGGCAAGCTGGCGACCTGCAGATCACTGCTGCTAGTGTACCGGCCTTCATCCACAGAGTGGGGGACAAACACCGTAGGCATCCACGTGAAACAGGAGCTGAGGTTACAGTGCCGTTGGCAGGGCTGGATCTCCTTAAAGGAGTCAAAGGACCAACTCTGCCACTCCAAGATTCAGTACCAAA